>PISX010008219.1:0-83450 GCA_004024625.1 Mellivora capensis | reverse complement strand
ATAAGTGACTCTTAATCTCACAAAACAAACTGAGGGTTGCTGGGGGGAGGGGGCCGGGAAAGGTGGGTGGGGTAATGGACATTGGGGAGGGTATGTGCTATGGTTAGTGCTGTGAAGTGTGTAAACCTGGCGATTCACAGACATGTACCCCTGGGGATAAAAATTTGTTTATAAAAAATAAAAATTAAAAAAAAAAACTTTGAAAAAAAATGAGCAAATCAAACCCAAGAAAGTAGGAGGAAATAAAAAAAGACAAACAGAAATAAACACTAGAAAAAAACCAACAAAGACAGAAGTTATTTCTTTGTAAAGATTAATAAAATCCATAAACCCTAGAGAAAAATAGAAAAAAAACCCGTAAAAGTGAGGATACCACCACAGATTCCACAGATATTAAGCATATGACAAGAAAATATTATGAATTGATTTAAATCAGTAGATTAAACTCAGGTGAAATTGACAAACTTTTAAAAAACTAAAATTACCGGAACAGATGCAAGTGTTAATGGAAAATCTGAATAGCTCCATAACTACTATTATTATAAAAATAGAATTTTTAATTAAAAAAACCTTCCCCAATGTGGTTTTAATTTGAATCTCACATTGAGATACCACCTCACACCAGTTAGAATGGCCAAAATTAGCAAGACAGGAAACAACGTGTGTTGGAGAGGATGTGGAGAAAGGGAACCCTCTTACACTGTTGGTGGGAATGCAAGTTGGTGCAGCCACTTTGGAGAACAGTGTGGAGATTCCTTAAGAAATTAAAAATAGAGCTTTCCTATGACCCTGTAATTGCACCACTGGGTATTTACCCCAAAGATACAGATGATACAGATGTGGTGAAAAGAAGGGACATCTGTACCCCAATGTTTATAGCAGCAATGGCCATGATCACCAAACTGTGGAAAGAACCAAGATGCCCTTTAACGGATGAATGGATAAGGAAGATGTGGTCCATATACACTGTGGAGTATTATGCCTCCATCAGAAAGGATGAATGCCCAACTTTTGTGCAACATGGATGGGACTGGAAGAGATTATGCTGAGTGAAATAAGTCAAGCAGAGAGAGTCAATTATCATATGGTTTCACTTATTTGTGGAGCATAACAAATAGCACGGAGGACATGGGGAGATGGAGAGGAGAAGGGAGTTGAGGGAAATTGGAGGGGGAGATGAACCATGAGAGACTATGAACTCTGAAAAACAACCCAAGGGTTTTGAAGGGGCAAGGGGGGGAGGTTGGGGGAGCCAGGTGGTGGGTATTATGGAGGGCACGCATTGCATGGAGCACTGGGTGTGGTGCAAAAACTATGAATTCTGTTATGCTAAAAAGAAATTAAAAAAAAAACCTTCCCCCAAAGAAAAATCCATGCCACATGTTTTATCTGATGCTTTGCAGCAAACATTAAAGGAAGAAATAACATCAAACTTTCACAAACTTAAATACACACACACACACATACACACACACACACACACATACAGAAGAGGAGAGAACATTTCCAATTCTTTCAATGAAGCTTGCATAACCTTGATACCAATAGCAGACAAGGATTTACAAAATAAGAAAATTTGAAGACCAATATCTTTCATGGACATGTGCACAAAAATTCTGATGGAAATATGAGCAAATCAAATCTTATAGATTATAGAACAGATAAAACTTCATGAGTAAAGAGGAGAATATGTCTAAGGAATGTAAGCTTTTTAATTAAAAAATAAATCTGTATAATTCACCATATTAACCTTATAAAGAAAAAAAACAATAATTTCAATAGATTCAGAAAAAATTTTGAGGAAATTTAATACCTTTTTAATGATAGTAAATGTCAGAAAATTAGAAGTAAAGGGAACTTCCTTTGTTACATAAAAAGTATTTATTAAAAACCTGTAGTTACCATCATGTTAGTGGTGAATTATTGGATGCCTCTTCCTGAAAAATAAGAACAAGGCAAGGATTCCAACCTTATAACTTCTATTCATCATTTTCTGGAAGGTCCTAGCCAGTGCAATAAGAAAAGAAACAAAAGACATAAAGAATAATAAAGAAGTAAACACTATTTATGTTTAGAAAATCCTACACAATCTAAAGTTACTATAAAAAATAAGTGATTTTAGCAGAGTCATGGGATACAAACTCTGTAATATACAAAGTTAACTTCAGGTATTAACAAAATATTGGAAAATGAAATGGGAGATGCATTTCTATTTAAATAGAATAAAACATAAAATTATTAGACATAGTAAATTTGTAAGACTTTACTAGAAAATCACAAAACATTACTGAGGGAAATTAGAGAAGAGCCAAATAAAAATAGATAAACCATATTTATAAATTGGAAAAAACAGTATTAAGATTTTTTTCTAAATTGATTTATAGATTCAGCACAATCCTATTCAAAATATCAATAGGATTTATTTGTACAACTGACAAGTTGAATCTCAAATTCACATGAAATTGCAAACAACCTAGAAGAGTCAATACAATTTTGGAAGAATACATGTTGGAAAACTTATACTCCCTGGTTTTAAGAGTTTCTTCATAGCTAAGGCACACATAAAGGATGAGAACATTGGGCATGATTTCAAAGACTTTGGCAATTTTTGTTTCTGCAGGAGATTATAGGTAAAGGTAAGGTCAAAAGTATAATTGGATAATGTGCAAAATTGTGTGGCTTAACTGACAATTCTTGACATTTTTTGGCCCAATTTAAGGAAAACAATCTATCCTTTGTCACATGGTTGTCTATCTGCTTAACGGGTCTGAAACAATAGCTCTATAAAGTAATGAAACCTCCAGCAATGATCAGTCCAATGCACACTGTTATTCTTCCTACTATATGACTCTCAATAAATTTATTTAGCTCTTACTATATGTCAGTCACTATCTTGGAGCCAGGAAATACAGAAGTAAATGTCCCAGCTTCCATCTCAAGAGAATAGGCAAGAAAACAAGACAAAAGTGGTAAGGTGTCAAAACTACCACTACAGAGATACTGTATTAGTCAGGGAGGTTAGGATATGCTGCAGTAATAAACAGCCCCAGGGTTTCAATGACTGAGCAAAGAGAAGGCTAATTTCTTTCTTACACCATTTTCTTTGTGGGTCTAGCCATTTTTCATGAAAACTATTCTTCATATGGCCCCTTGGCAGGCCAGGACATTGGAACTTCCACTGTCCCAGAGCTTCACCCTCCTTAACCTATGATCCCAGTTGATATGGGAAGGAAAGAGAAGGATGGAGAATTACCCACCAGTTCTTAAATGCTTATGCCTGGAAGTGACAAAGTTTTCTGTTTGGGAAGCACATGGGAAGAGGGACCTAACACTGTGCGTAATTCAGAGGAGTTAGGTGGAACCTTCTGGAAGGAAAGAAGCATCCTTAAAAATGGGAAGGAGCTGTCTTCTAAAGAAAGGGAAATGTAAATTCTAGGCAGAAAGAACCATGTATATGAAAATGTTCAAATAATTGTCAGTTGCTTGGCATCTGTAGAAAGGTTAAGTAGAAGGTTAAGGAAGGTCCTCAGATGTAGTGAGGACATAGGCCATGAAATGCTGCTTTAAAACATGCAGTAAATGCTGGGTGTGCAGTAATCCTCCAGAATATAAAGATTTCTGACAGCATATTCTTGCCCCGTTTGTGAACAATGACTCAAAAAGTTTTTGAAACAAACTAAGAACAGAGAAATAGTTCCCCAACTTGTAGAAACTTAACAGAAGTTAAAGGAAAATTTGGGGAAAAGGCTTCATCTATAATGTAATTCTCAGACTTCAGACTGCACACTCCACTCATACAAAAAGAAATAATTCTCACTGTCTTCTAGGGAGGAATACATTGCATATTCTTCCCACCCCGACTCCTCTGCCAATACAGAATACGTAGGGTTACTAGACTTTTTTTCCAACTTCTTTTTTCATTTTTAAGGTTTTCTAGAGAGGGTAGGAAGCATCTCTAGATGCTTCACACCAGCACTGATTGGTGTAACATGGCAAGAGATGGGAGGGCAGCTTGTGCACTGTGCAACACCAGCATGCTGCAAATGTTTATTACATATTCAACACAAACAACAACCAGTGGGCATTTTCTCTGTCATAATGTTGATATAAATCTTGTGGATCAGTTTGGGGATTTCAAGGGATGGTCACCTAAACTATGCATGTTCTTTGTAAAGCAGCAAATATGTGTGTAGCTCAATAGCTTGTTTTCTTTTCTTGAGGGGAAAGGTGATCAGGAGTAGTATAGTAAAATCAAAGAATGTTAAATTTCAAGAAAACTTAATATTCACCCTATCTGAATATCATTTTACAAATGAGAGCAATGATTTTCCCAAAGTTCATGTAGCTGATAAAACTAGGCCAAGAACCAAAGTCTGTTGACTCATGATCTTTCTCACAGTTTAGTCGAACTTTATTTTTACTAATATCTCATCCAAATTCATCCTAATACTGTTATTAGTATTATTAACTTCCCATGCTTATTTAGATATTTACATACTTACTTTTATTGTTTTTTATTACTGTTTCCTGCATACCACTCTTAACTTAGTTTAATTTTTTTCTGTCCCGAATATATCCTTAAGTTAGAGTTCTGTCAGTAAGGATCTTTTGGTGGTAAACTTTATCAAAATGTGTCTGGAGATACCTTCATTTCATCTTAATTATTAAAAAATTGTTTAACTGAGTGGGGAATTTTGAACATAGAATTTTTAGGTGAGTATAAAAGATTGATCTTTGACTTTCAGCATTTTAAAAACATTCTTTCATTGGCTTCTGGCCTTTATTAACCTGTTGAGGAGTTGCTATTGTTCTCATTGTGGCTCTTTGGTACAGAACTGTCTTTTTCCTTTGGTTATTTTTAATATTATATCTTTATCTTGGGGTCCTGCAGTTTCACAATTATGTGTCTAGATAATGATTTTTAGTTTTCTTCATCCTGCTTGGGAGTCACTGTGCTTTATCAAACTGAGTATTCATATCTTTCATCAATTGCAGAAAATTTTAAGATATGACAATCCAATGTTACTTTTATCTTTTGTATATACTCTTGCTTTCTATTACTATTTTAAATATTTTCCATTCTATGGAAATGAAAACTTTCATTTTTCCTTTCATGTCTCTAAAACTTTCACACATCCTGTTTCTTTATTTTCTTCCCAATTCTAGCTTCCAGTGCTGTAATCCTCTCTTTGGCTGTGTCTGATATGTGATTATGTTTTTCTACTGAGCTTAATCTTAGTAACTATGATTTCATTTCTAGAAACTCTACTCGTTTCATTTTCAAATTTGCCTGATCGTTTTTATTGTCTTGTTGTTTATTTATTTGTCAGAAAGAGAGAGAGCACAAGCCGGGGGAAGTGGCAGGCAGTGGGAGGAGCAGGCTCCCCACTGAGCAAGGAGACTGATGAGGGACTCCATCCCAGGGTGCTGGGATCATGACCTGAGCTGAAGGCATATGTTTAAACTGACTAAACCATCCAGGTGTCCCTCATTGTGATTTTTTCTTCTTTTATCTCTTTAATAATTTTAAACACGAATATTTAAGTAATCTCTTATTGTTCTAGAATTTGAATTCTTGGGTGCCAATTTTTCTAATATTGTACCTACAATCTTCTTGGTGGTTTGTTTTCTTTTTTTAAAGATTTTTAATGTATTTATTTGACAGAGAACACAAGTAGGCAGAGAGGCAGACGGGGGGCGGGGGGATTGCAGGAAGCAGGCTCCCTGCCAAGCAGAGAGCCCGATGCGGGGCTCGATCCCAGGACCCTGGGATCATGACCTGAGCCGAAGGCAGAGGCTCAACACACTGAGCCACCCAGGCACCCCGGTGGTTTGTTTTCTTATGTGTTTTCTAATTTTTCATTAGAGCTCACTTTCAGTGAGAAGAATTATTAATTCTGTAGAAATCAAATGCAATCTTATTGGAGGAAGTGTTGCTAAGACATGGTTCTACACTTACTTGTGCCAGATTCTTGGGAGTTTTCCCATTACATAACCACCTTTTATGTTGAGCTCTCAGCATTGGTATTTGTACACTATAGAGACTAAAATATTTGAAGTGCCGAAAAATTTCATTTAGACTCTATTCTAGTAAAGGATTATAGCCAGTGAGGGAGGGCAGATGAGTCACTTGGCAAGGATGTAGAGATCCACCAGATGCCATTTCTAGTGCTTTTGCATGGACAACTGAGCTCCTTAGTATCTGGCATGTTAAATTCTGAAAAATCCAAAAGGGAGATAATCTCATTCTGGCCAAAATGAATCTCCCTTCTGACAACAAGTAGCAGCCTGTATTCCAAGGGACACAGAGCTGGAAGATTCATGTTCTGTACTTAACACTCCCAACATGTTCAAGCTGCTCTTCCCTTCATTGAAAACTGAGGGCACAAGACGTTCTTAAATATGGTTAGCATCTTAGGATTCTAAGTTTTATCTGCCTGCTACAACACATGTTGGCTTTCTGCAGATACACATGGCTTCCTGGCAGTACATCTCAGGTGGGATCAGATGCATATATCCAGTCACTCTCATAGCCAGGGACTGATTTAAAAGCTTAGGACCAGGTTCTATTGATACTTATTTGATATTATGGATGATAACAATGATGCCTACCATTTATTAAGATTCATATGGACCAGACAATACATAAATATTGTACATAAATTGTGTCATTTAATCATTCTAAACATCCCAATTACTCTACTTGACAAATCAGAAAAATGTGACTTGGAGAGTTTAATAACTTGCACATGGTCTTAGACTTCAGGGAATTTGAATTTGAGATTGGGCACTCTGATTCCTGCATCACATCCTCAAGCTCAATGCATTTTGATGCTACTCCTATTGATACCTGTTATTCTTACAAATAATGGAGATTAAAATTTTTTTAAAACAACAAACAACTACATTCAGATTCAGTCCAGCATTTTAAGTACAATTATCAAACATAATAGTGTTCTATAACATTTTGATTTCAATATTTGCCCTGTTTCCCCATGAACCATCAAAATGTTCCTCAAATGTTACTTACTAAGTATGTATATTTTCCAGACAGTGCTTGTTCCCAGAGGCAGCTTGAAAATCCTTTGTTGGTTATTGTGTCCTGAGTTTCATGTTGAAAAGAATGGTTTCTATGACACTTTCTTAGTCACAAAACTTAGAAATAATACTGAAAGGAGATAGGTACTATGTGGTATTTGTTGGGTCTCCTACAGTTTTTAGGGAAGAGTAAGCAAGCAAGCTTTTTAGTCATTCAGCTTCCTCCAAATCTAAGCATCACCTCACAATATCATATTTTCTTCATCTGCTCAACCTTGTGAGCCAGCTTGGGTGATGGTTAATAGTGTGCCAGGAACAGCAGCTGGGCAGCTCATAAGAGAAAATTGTGTCCTATCCAGAGAAAAAAAGAAAACAAAGTAAATCCCATCTTTTAAAAGATGGAATTTTTAAGATTAAAAAAAAAAACAACATGATTACTTCTGAGAATTTTGAAAAGGGAGAGAAGGAAGAAAACTCTACTCCAATTTTTAGCAGCCAAAACAATCACTGCTAACAGATGTGGGTATTTCCACCTTGTCTCTTTTATTTGTACAGTTTTGCACTTTTTGTTTTTGATAGGATCATCCCATGGAGTAAAAGATCTTCAGATTTGTGTTTTTCTTGATGTTATAACAAGTGTTTTTCCAAATACTGCCTGTATGGATACACATATTCTCCCTGGGTTTAGTGTTCATGAGGCATTCTACCTGCATTGGGAGTACCAAACGTTGAGTGCTCTATGAAGTCCTTAAACAGCAGGCCCCATGGAGTTGTGTTCTCTAGAGGCTAATGCTAGAAAGTGCCCTCCCATTCTCTACACACTTTCTCCAGAACCCTTAAGATGCCTCCTACCAAGATTTCTTCCAGTTGCCATTCATTTAAGTCTTGGTTAATCCTAACGGGCACCAGTGTTATATAATACTGCTCTTTATAATGGCAAAGAAACCTCACAAACTCTTAAATTGCTTGATAGTCTTTTGTAAACCAGGTTCTGGGAGGTATCTTGAGTCACTATGAAGGGAATATTTTGACATGCTGTATGATATGCTTTATATGTTTGTTTTTTCCACTCATTCCTCCCCAGGCTCTACACTATCATTTAGTCACATTCTATTAGCCATTAGGGGTCAAAACTCTTTATCAGAACCCAAAATAAATATCAAAAAGAGAGGCCACTGTAAAATAAACCAAATGATCTTAGCAATCTCTCAAGTGGGGGAAATGGTACACACTGGCCAGGATCTCATCTACTTGGATAGATTTAAAAGCAATTCAAACATGAGAGAAACATATATTAACACTACTCATGTTTGAATTGCTATTAAATCTACCTAAGTAGATGAGACCCTGGCCAGTGAGTGCCATTGTGTGTGGGAAGAGAGAGAGGTATATGGTGTGTGTGTGTGTGTATCTGTGTGTCGAGAGAGAGAAGTTGAAGAGAAATATTTCAGAGATAAATAACAGTATGACAAATCAGCCCTTCAAAAACGTAAGTGCAATCCAACTTTAAAAAGGGTTTTATTGCATTAAATTCTAAGCTCCTTGAGATGTTTATCTCTGTGTCCTTCACAGTGCTGAGCAGAATGCCTTCACAAATACGCTCAATGAGAATTGACTCTCACCCCTTTAAAAGTCCTCCAGGTGGATGTGGATCTCTCGTGGCTGCTAGAATAAAGGTACCCATCTAAAGAACTAGGGGAGACATGGGTATATTGGGAAGAGCAAGACTATAAGAGTCAGATGGATCTGTGACCTTGTCACATTCTAGCTTGGCATGTTACCAAACCTCTCTGAACTTCACTTTTTTTTTTTTTTTTTGTAAAATTCAGGAAAACTGAGAGTTGTTTTGAGGATGAAAGAAGGGAACATATGTAAAGTTCTTTGTGTTAAATAATATGTTTTCCTTATCTTCACCCTTCCTTTTGGTTGGGTAAGATTAAGGCATTTAGTTCTTTATGAGTGTCATTTGCCATACCCCTGGACTGGATCTAAATAACATCATCCACTCTTCTGGGACCAAATTAGAGATGGATTTGAGGTTTCAGGCATCCATGAGGAATACGGGAATATATCCCCCATGGATAAGGCCAGCGGGGGACTGCTGAAATCATATGTAGTTCATAATATATAATAATCACATAGTTGTACGTAGGACATACGTAATAAAGACATATATCATATAAATAACATAAACGTTGTAACTAATGTTTGCTTGATATCTTACAGCCTGTAAGAACTTTGCATGTATTTTTTTACATTTTTCGTATAACTATAGGGAGGAATAGAGGGAATACTTGACCTTTTACATGAGCTGAAATATTGGAGAGAAATATCTAATATGATGAATAACATAATCACATTTAAAACAATATTGGCAGGTAAAATGGTGAGCAGAAAAATAAACAATTAGAAGCAACACTTAACTAGATCAAAGTAAAATTCTATACATAAGGAGGAAAAAATTCAAATTTCCTCACAAGGATCCATTTATTCAACCCATTATTCAAGCATCTTCTATGTGTCAGGCACTGTTGACAGCTTTGGAGGTACGGTGCTAAACAAGGGCAAGGAAGGAAGGAAGGAAGGAAGGAAAAGATAAGACAGGAAGGAAGGAAGGTGGAAGAGATACAGAGTAAACAAATAAATGTGAACAATAATTTCAGCTAGTGATAGGCATCTCTGTGTGAAAACAAGTAAACTATGAGAAGGGGCTTGGCCAGACGGAGGGGCCAGGGAGGGGACAATTGAGTGGAGGTCTAAAATGACGTAGGGAGCGAGGCAGGCAAGTCTCCAGAGAAGACCATGGGAAGCATCAGGGCCTGGGGCAGGATGGATGGAAGGCCAGTCCGGGGAGTACACAGAGATAGGGCTGGAGGGAAGAGGAGTACTTGGGAAGATGAGCAATGCCAAATGATAGAGGCCTGGTAGGGAACCATTAGGAGTTTGGATTTTATTTTGGGTGCAAAGAGAATATCTTGGGGGAGTTTGGAACATGGCAGTTGACTTCATCTGACCTGTGTTTTTTTCTTTTTTTAAAAGATCATTCTGGTTGTTCTATAGGACCTTAATTGTGGGTGGGCAAGAGTGGAAACACTTAGATGAATCTCTCTTGACTTTTGTACAAAAGTGTTATGGACTGAATTGTGCCCCCATCAAATTCATATGTTCAAGTCCTGACCTCCAATGTGACTGGAGACAGAGCCTTTCACAAAATAGCTAAGGTCAGGGCCCTGATCTGATAGGATTAGTGTCCTTATAAGAAGAGAAAGTGTACACACTCTTTATCCTCATGCACAGAGAGAAAAGGCCCTGTGAGGACACGGCAGGAACGTGGCTGTCTGCAAGCCAGGAAGAGGGCTCTCCCGGGGAAGTAAATGGGCTGCCACCTTGATCTTGGACTTTCAGCCTTCAGAACTGGGAGGAAATAGATCTCTGTTGTGTAAGCCACCTGTTCAGTGATATTTTGCTATGGCAGCCTGAGTATATAATACAAAGGCTTTATATGAAAAGCCCTTGGGAAGATTTTTTATTTGTTTTGTTTTGTTAACCCCACTTCCACGCATGAGGGGTGCTGGCTAGGATTGCAGAACGCAGGTAAGGCAACTTTGGCCTGCACTGCCGGTGTTTGTTTCCACCCAGGGAGAGGACAGAGCCACTGCTGGTGTTTGAGGACAGAGCCCTACACGCTGCACAGGTGAAACCCCATCTGAAGACATGCACACATCTGATACCACATTTCCAGGCAGTGGAGAAGAGCACTGTAACCATATCCACAGAGGCAAGAGTTTGGGAAATTGCACTGTACTTGGAAAAGTTCAAGGAACTAAGGACATTTGGAGAGAAGAAACTTAGAGATAAATGGAAGTGCTCACCTTCAGGATTGGAGGGGAGCACCCAAGGGAGGAATTTTCAGACTATCCGATTTTACCTGACTATCCTGTCTTGCACATTATTTAAAACCAGAAACATCACCCCAGAAAGAAATGTTTCCTATCTCTGGAAGTGACAATCTCAGGCTAGAAAAATGTCTGTAAGGGGGGGGGGTGTGCAGCACAGTAGGGTTCCTTTTCCTTGAGGGCTCAGACATACTTCGATACATATGCATGGCGAAACTTAAACTAGAAAAGCAAACTGATTCATGAAGCTGGGCACTAAGGTCATATTTTGGAGAGAACTATACATGTCTCGATACTATGCATGAAATCAAAGCACACAGCCAGGCTCCAAATATGCTGCATTCTTTATTCATTTGTGCAGTTCTTGATTTGGAAAGTGTGCCCCCCAGGCAAACAAATATTCACATTATGGATTTTGATGTTGCTCTTCATATTTGTGAAGTAATGAGTCTATTCCTTTTTCAATATTGAAATCATTTTAGGAACAGAATACAAACAAATGAACTTCCATAAACAAAAGGACATTCTTTTCATGATTATAAAATGTAATGCATGTTCATGGTAGAAAATACAGAAAAGTATGTAAAATAAAAATAGTCACTCAGATTCCTATTTCTGAGAGAAAATCATGGTTAACATTTTAATGTATTTAATGACAGATATATATATATATATATCTCACAACTATGCATACACACATCTCTTTCTAAATTAAAATTGGGTCATATAATTTTCACAATACATAATACATTAGGAGCAATGCCCTGTGTCATTAAAGAATTTGAAAATGCGATTTTCTAATAGCTGCATCATATTCCATGCATGAATTTACCACAATCACAATAAATTTCAATATTTGCCCATTGAATATTTATAACATTGCCATCATTTCCCTGTTATAGTCAACACGGTAATCAACATTCTTGTGCAAATATCTCTGTATACATCTTTGATTATTTTAAGATAATTACAAAGGGTGGAATTAGTGCATTGGTGCTTCCAATTTGTAAACTTCTTGATAGAAACTGTCCATCAGGGACCCCTGGGTGGCTCAGTTGGTTAGGAATCTGACTCTTGATTTCAGCTCAGGTCATGATCTCGGGGTCCTGGGGTCGAGCCCTGTGTGGGGCTCCCCACTCAGGGGGAAGTCTGCTTGTCTCCCTCTCCCTCTGCTCCTCCCTCTGTTCTTTCTCTCTCTCTCTCTCTCTCTCTCTCATAAATAGATAAATCTTAAAAAAATAGAAAAAATAAATTGTCAGATGGTCCTCTAGAAAGATTGTAGTGAATTATATTCTATTAAGGGTAGAGAAGGCATGCAATTTCCTACTTCCATCGATGCAAAACATGTTCTTTAAAAATTAACTTGCCACTTTTGATTAGCCAAAGGGTACTTTCAGTTTCATTATAATTTATTTGATTAGCAAGAGTTATTTTTCCCTCTATATGGTTATGTGATTTAACTTTTTTCTGTTGAGGCTTGTGTGTTCATGTTCTTTGCTAATTTGTTTTATTGGCATTTGCCATTCTCCTGTTAATTTTTAAGGGCACTGCATAATGTAAAGGAATAAACTCTTTGTAATGTGTCTTTATTTTTGATCTTGTCATTTTTCTCTCAATCTCCTTTGCACTTTCATTGATTTGCAGGAGGCTTTCCAGAAACATTTTTGGTGAAAACTATACATCTTTTCTTTTGTAATTATTTAACTGTCAAATTTATGGCTATAAAGTTCTTTCTAACCTCACAATTAGATAAATATGCAGCTATGTCTTATTCTAATTTTTATGTCATTTAAAAACTTTTCAACCATTACATCTTTTAAATATACCATGAGCTATAAGTTGAACTTACTTATTTTCCCAAATGAGTAATTAGCTGCCCCACATTATTAACTAGATATTCTTTTCTCCTCAGTTATCTGAGATACCAACCAAAATGTATCAATTCATATATTATTGTTATACTTTTATGATAATTGGAGTTCTACAATAAGTTTTACCAATTAATCACTTGAATGGTATATATACAAGATGGGCAAAATGTTGATCATTATTGAAGCCAGGTAATGCATACATGGGGTTCATCATGAGGTTTCTCCTACTTCTACTTTGTACTTAAAAGTTTCTCTAGGGGCACCTGGGTGGCTCAGTGGGTTTAAGCCTCTGCCTTAGGCTCAGGTCACGGTCTCAGGGTCCTGGGACGGAGCCCCGCATCGGGTCTGCTCAGCAGAGAGCCTGTTTCCCCCCTCCCCTTTTCTCTGCCTTCCTCTCTGCCTACCTGTGATCTCTCTCTGTCATATAAATAAATAAAATCTTTAAAAAAAATTATTCCCAGTTCCTAGTCCACCTTCCACAATATGTAAAAAAAAAAAGTTTCTCTAATAAGTTTATTACAATTATAGTTGCATGAAGTCTAAGCCTTCCTATTAGAAATTCTTTCTCTTTATCAAACTCAATATCCAGCAAATTACCATCAAGTCCTAACATAGCCATTAAAACTTTATCACAGCTTCAGACAGCTCTCTTGTCTTCTCTGGACCTTTAGCCTGTGCGTTCACTGCTGCAGCTGTCCTGCACCCAGGCCTTTCTGCCATGTTCTCCCTTCTGTGCTGGCCTCCTTTCCAGCCCCTCCCCATCATCCGCCCTAGAATCTGGCCTTAGCACACCAGTTGTTTTCCCCTGACCTCTCTGCTGTATCTCACCTTGGTTCATGTGCACCTAACATCCTCTGCGTAGAAAACATCTGCCCTCTTTGTTCACCTGGCAAACTCGTGTGGCCCTTTGATACTCAAGGGGTGTACCAGCTTAGGAAGCCTGCCTTGGGCCCCCACAGCACCCCCAGCCCCACAAGCTGGTTGTTCTCCACCTGGGGTTCCCACCATTGACCATACTGCAGTGCGTTTGTTCATGCAGCTAATCTTTTTTTTTTTTAAGATTTTATTTATTTATTTGACAGAGATCACAAGTAGGCAGAGAGGCAGGCAGAGAGAGAGGGGGAAGCAGGCTCCCTGCGGAGCAGAGAGCCCGATGTGGGGCTCGATCCCAGAACCCTGGGATCATGACCTGAGCCGAAGGCAGAGGCTTTAACCCACTGAGCCACCCAGGCGCCCCTCATGCAGCTAATCTTAAAGAGATCCGAGAGTCATGTTTATTTGTATACCCTTAGTGCCCTGCAAAGGGTCAATGAATGGCTGATTATATAAATAAAAATAAATAAAAGGAGATAAATAAATAAATAAATAAATGGAAAATCTGCCCTGTAAATCCACATGAAAAAAAACCAATTATCCTAAATTGGAATTTAATTGTAGTAATTTCTCTGTCTCTCGTTTCCCAAGGATGGTTGTCCCTACAGGTTCTGTTCTAATGAGATGCAGATTTACCATGAAATTAATGGAGCTTAAGCTTCAGGGCCCCTCATTGTACACGCTCCTTTCCAGACCCTAGAAGGAGCCTGGAAACATGTTTGTGCCATCCGATGATATTGCAATATTTGCAAAATACAGACCTCTTCCCTTCCATTTCCTCTTTTGTTGGCTGCTGGTAGAGTGATCATGAGCACTTTTGGGATTCGGCGAAGGAAAATTTGAGTAGTTGAGTGAGATCAGGTCTGTTTATATGGTTTTCAGTCCTTTCTGAGGACAGTTGTTAGCCAACTTTGTGTGGGGAGGGTGAATTGGGGAACCACTCCAGCCCACTTGATAGGAACTGAGCAAAAGAGAATTTCTCAAAATTCCCGTATTTGCCACCAGGGACGACCTCTGTGGGAGAAATCGAAGCTTTGTGTGTGTCAATGTCTAAACTTGACATTACCACTACGGTGACAAGCGATGAAGCTAAACTACCAAGAGTTAAACAAATTTCCATCAACCGCCTTCTAAGAGTGAATTATCTTTCTATCAAGGGAAAATGGTATTATTGTGAAACTGTGGTTCCATGAAGAGGTGATCTGCAGTTGGGTAGCCAAGGCTGTAGGGAAAAGGTGTGTCAGAAAGTTCAACCTAAAAATATCATGATTCCTTTTTTTTTTTAGTATATTGTGGCATAGGTAGTACTCATCAGCTCCTTAAAAATTTGTAACGTGTTCTGATTGTAAGTAAATGTTCATATTTATAGTCAATTTTGTGTTTGCATGCGTTCTTTTTCTTAAAGATATCCCCCTCAATTACAAACGTTGTGAGCCACCTGAGCTCTGGATCCATCTCTCATCCCTTCCCTTCTGCATTTCTCAACAAAATGTGCCACATTTCTCCCATAGTAATGCCTTCCTCATGATTCTGAGGCAATTTTCCTTTGCAAGCCTTCTGGTTTGAGCTCATGTGGACCAGTTGAATATTGCTTCCTCATTATCCCCTGTCTGGTCACCTCCTTGCTTCCCTGGCTCACTAGAGTCTTCTGGCTTCAGTTTACTTTTTTGATATCAACACTCCTCTCTCTCTACACTTCTTTTACTGCCTGGCTCTCACCTAATCCATCACATCCTCTCAAATATTTTTCTGGGTGCTTTCCCCATTTAACATCATTTTACATTCTTGCTGTCGCCTGTAAGCTAAAATCTCTATTGCCCCCTTTATAGACTATGACAGCCGCCCCTAAATGGGATCTCTCCCTCCTAGGTTCTAATGTTCATTTTACTGGATTCCATTTTGTTTGTGTCATTGGTAATAAATTGTTGGGATTCAGAAAAACCCATTTCCCCCTGTCCATTCAAATCCAGCCCATGGTGTTAATTCTTCCCCATTTCTTGGATGGAATTTCAGGCAGACCTCATAACCTGTCATCACATTCTTAGATAATTAAAGACCCTCTGGTCACTTCTTGTCACAAATAGTCTCTGTTATTTAATTATTGCACAGACTACTCTAATATACATCTTTCTTTTTATCTTTTATCTATCTCTCTATTTACCTACCTACTGTGAATGGGCTTGTGTGATTGTGATTATGGAGGCTGGCAAATCCAAAGTCAGCATGGCAGGCCAGCAGATTAGAGACCCACAGAAGAGTTGATGCTTCAGTTGGACTCTGAAGACAGTCTTGAGGCAAATTCCCTCTCTCTTGTGGGCCTTCAGTCTTGTTCTTTTAAGACCTTCAACTGATTGGATGAGACCCACCCACACCATAGAGGACAATCTGCTTTACTCAAAGTCTACTGATTTAAATATTAATTTCTTCTGAAAAATACCTTCACAGTGGCATCTGTACTGGTGTCTGACCAAATATCTGGGTACTGCAACCCAATCAAGTTTGACACATGAAATTTACTGTCACAGTAATAAAAACTTTAATCATACAAAATTAAGTTTTTCTCCTCTCTTGACCTGAAGCCACTGAAAACTGTTCACCTGCATTAGGAAGAGGTTGAGCTCTTACAGTTTCTCCCCAGTTCACTAGGCTGCTTCTGACTCAGTGTGAGGGAGAAAGGGGAAGATAAGGCGCAGACATTCTTACTTGACTAATATTTTTTGGGCTTGGCAGGTGGTTAAAAATGGCTGCTGATCTCCAGAGAATCCCCATCAGTTGGTAATGTCTCCTATGCAATTCCTTAATGGAGCCCCCAGCTCCTAGGCATTGGGTCATGACCCCCTCCTCAGCCTCTGAGCATCCAGGCTTTCTGGAGTCCTTCCTCCACTGAAGGCAGCTCTCTTGGGAGGGATAAAGAGGACCCAGCCAGATGTCTCTCCCTGTGGCCATATCTAGCTCAAAGGCCCTGACAACCTCACACCATAACCTCATTTTAAGAGCTGATTGCACTTTCCTAAAATAATATTGTCTCCCTCCTGACCCCATTAGGACCCAGGTTTGGGGGTTAGGCACTATGAATCAGAAACCTAGTTTCGGCCACTATCTTTGTAAGTCATAAAAAGAGGTGTTATCAGTAGAATGGCTGTTGTGTCAGTTATATCTCAATAAAGCTGAAAAAAAATAGGTAGGTGTTCTTACACTTCACTTTGGGTTGTGGCATTGAATATCATCAGGCCTTAGCTGAAACAGAGACTAGAACCCTTGTTATATGTTTTCTTAAGGGTTATAAGTATTTGGCTCGTTTCACCCCTCTGCTCAAAACCCTTCTGTGGCTCCCCATTGCTGAGAGTTCATTCTGAGTTCCCTCACCTAATCTGGAATGTCCTGCTCAGGCATCCTCCCTCCCTCACTTCCCTCAATCACTGGGGACTCTCCAAACATGTCTTCTACTTCTACAAGTCCTCTGCCCTACCAATGAAATATCCTGCCATTCAAGATACCATCCAAATTCCATTCCTGTTACATCCCAGAGCACTGCCAATGCAGGCAGTCTTTTCCTATACTCACCTCTGGAATGTCTATTCCCATTATCACTCATCTGGCAGAGTAGCATAGTAAAAAGGGGGATGGGGACCTCGTTCTGTGCCTACTGCGTGTGTGACTTGGAACCAGAACTCCGTGTCTCTGAACTTCCACTCTCTTGATGTGTATAATGATGAAAATCAGCTATCAGCATGTCACATGGGGGGTTGCTTGGGTGGCTCAATGAGTTAAGCATCTACCTTTGGCTCAGGTCATGATCCTGGGGTCCTGGGATGGAGCCCTGCATTGGGCTTCCTGTTCAGCAGGAAGTCTGCTTCTCCCTCTACCTTTCCCCCTGGGCTTGTGCTCGTTCTTTCTCTTGTTCTCTCTCTCTCTCTCAAATAAATTTAAAAAAATTTTCTTTAAACGAATGTCACATGGCTTTTGTGAAGATTAAATGAGCTAATATGCATAAAACTTGCAGCACATTTCTGGCCTTGTGTGGCTCTACGACTATGTTCTTGGGTCTACGTGTTACTGAAAGGCTGCCTAGGGAAGGTAAGGGGGAGCCACACTCTGGCAGGTGTTCCTCTTTCTCCATTCTTGCTTCAGCAAGATGGCGATGTTCTCACACATCAAAATGGGGAAGAAAAATGTGGAACTGACCAAATTTGGCAACCCAGCCCATTTCATCGGTAATTTGTGTATCCTTATACTTTTCTGAGAATTATTTTTCTTTGTGGTTGGGATCTCTTTCTGAGAAATGGTCTGTGGTATATGGGTCTGAGGTCCCTGAAATAGAGAAGAGTTGCGGACAGGGTCCGACCACATCTTAGGACACAGGGTGGCTGCAGCTGTGGAAGATGAAGTGGAAACTATTTGTAGGTTTTCTAAAAAAAAAAAAAAAAGTCAGTTCCTTCTTAGTTTGCCTCTTACTCATATCATAGCCCTTTTGCAAAGAATATTTTTGCACCTTTTGAACTGGATTGTCATCTCCCAAAGAAGGAAACTCTATGTGTTGCAAACCCCAGGCCAACCACAGACTAGAAGGTCATCCAGCTTACAGTGACTCTCCCAATGCCATGAATGCCCTTCCCACATGGTCACCAGCCATCACTATTTGATGATGACACATGGATCTTGGTGTCTAACATGTTGCCTTACATAAGGCATCCTTATCCCTAGGTGGTAAATATGCATTCCTCCCAAAGTCTTATCAACTGTATTTGAATACCTCTCATATCCATCTTCTTCTGTCTCAAATACCACCAATACCCTCATTCAAGCCACTGCCATCTCTGACCTGGGTTCCTGTGGTCACCTCCGAACTGGTCCCCTCATAAACATTCTAGACCCATTCATCTCTTTGTCAAACCACAGGTGGAACAGTCTTGGAAAACAAATCTGGCCACTATGGAAAACAGTATTGAGATACACCCCAAAATTAAACATAGAGTTACCATATGATCCAGCAATTCCACTTTGGGGTACATGCCCAAAAGAACTGAAGGCAGGAATTCCGACAGATATTTGCATGTCCATATTCACAGTGGCATTTTTATGGAGGGATAAACAATATGTGTTATAGTACATACATTGCAATATTATTCAGCCATAAATAAGGAAATTCTGACATATGCTTCAACACCGATAAACTCTGAAGACATTCTGTTAACTAAAATAAGCCAATTTTAGAAGAAAAAATATTTATGATTCCATTTACATGAGTTATCTCATATCTCATATCAAATGCATAGAGACAAAAAGCAGAGCAATAGTTGCTGGGGCCTTGGGGAAGAGGAGAGTGGAGGGATTCGTGTCCAGTGGATATAGAATTTTAGTTTGGGAAGATGTGCAAAGTTCTGGAGATGTGTGGTGGTGATAGTTACACAACCACGTAGCACGATACTCGCTGTCACTGAACTATACACTTACAAAGGGTGAAAGTGGTAAATTTTAGGTTATGTAATTTTAAAAAATGTAAGGGGAGGAATGAATTTGATCGTGTTTCTTGAAAGACCATCAAAGTATTCCTACTCTTAGAAGAAAACAAGAATACTTAACTGGGTTGACTAGGGCTTGTATATCTGAACTCTCTGCCTGTGTCTCCCCCACCTTGTTCTCCATCTCTGTGCTCCAGGCTCTGGCCTTCTTAACCTCCTCAACGAGGTTTGCTCCCTCTTACTTAAAGTTTCCCCTCCGCTTAGGATGCCCTTCCCTTAGGCATAGTGATGTCTTGATAACACAGTAATGGCCTGTTGCTATACAGAACTAAGATCATGAATCATTTCTACCAGAAAAGTCTGTGAAAAGCCTGGTTGGTCATGGTAAGGATCATGTTGTGTCTCCAATGGGAGAGCAACTTTCTGGCTTTAGCCTTCCAGCACAGGAAGTCACTAGCCCTTTATTTTTAGGTTTCTGCTGCTCTGTAAATATACTCCCAAGGAACAGATCTTGTCTATAGCTACATATCTGATAGTGAAAGATGACATTGAGGATTTCAGCCAAAAAACCAAAAAGTGAGAATACCTGATTGGTATTTTTGGAGAAATCAGAAAAATGTGAATTACCTAGCATCTCATGTTGTGGGTGGTCAGTGAAATAAAAACAGTGTTACCAAATGTCTCTTTTGAAAATCTGTAGAGCTGACATTAAAATAAAATTTTTAATTATCATACAGAAAATTGACCTTTGTTTGGATGTGAAATTCTCCTCCCTTTATAAGAAAATGCCAAAGTAATTCTGCAGAGTGGCTGTACCATTTTGCATCCACACCAGAAACGTGGGAGTGTTCAGGTGACCCCATATCCTCACCAGCGCTGGGTTCTGTCAGTTCTTAAAAAAAAGTTTTATACTTTCTGGAAGATGTGTCGTGATTTCTCATCATGGTTTTAATTTACATTATCCTAATGGCCAATGAGGCTGAGCATTTGTGTGATATTTGTCATCCTTGAATCCTCTTCAGTGAAAGTCCCATTCATCTTTTCCCTCTGTTTACACCAGGTTGTTTCTGTTCTTGCTGTTAAGTTTTGAGAGGTTTGAAAACATACATTCTGATTATAAGCCTTTTATTGGATGTGCGATTTGGAAACATTAATGCTTGTTTGTTTGTTTTGCTCTTGGGTAGGTGTCTTTTCATTCCCTTCATGGTATTTTGCATAGCACAAAATGATATTTTTTATTTTCTTTTTGAAGATTTACTATTTATTTATTTAGAGATTTATATATTTGAGAGAGAGAGAGAAAAAGAGCAGGGAGGGTGTGCAGAGGGAGCAGCAGACTCTCGGCTGAGCAGGGAGACTGACATAGGGCTCGATCCCAGGACCCTGGGATCATGACCTGAGCCAAAGGCAGACGCTTAACCAACGGAGCCAACCAGGTTTCCCAAGACTTATTTATTTGTTTTAGAGAGAAAGAGAGCAGGGGGAGGGACAGAAGTGGAGGGAGAAGGAGAAATCAAGCAGACTCCCTGCTATGCATGGAGCCCAATGTTGGGGAAGTGGGGCTCAATTAATGACCCTGAGATCATGACCTGATAATAAACCAAGAGTCAGCACATTAACCAACTACACCACCCAGGCATCCCACAAAATGTTTATTTTTATTTTTTATTTTATTTTTTAATTTTTTTTATTTTGTATTTTTAAAAGATTTTATTTATTTATTTAAGAGAGAACATGAGTGGGGGGAGGAGCAGAAGCAGACTGTCCATTGAGCAGGGAGCCTGTCATGGGGCTGGATCTCAGGACCCTGGGATCATGACCCAAGCCGAAGGCAACTGCTTAACCACCTGAGCCACCTAGGCACCTCCCAAAATGTTTATTTTTGACTAAAATCTAATTTATTGATAACTTTTCTTCTATAGAGTGTGCTTTTAATGGCATTTTAAAATTTTTTAAAAAGATTTTATTTATTTGACAGATGGAGATCACAAGTAGGTAGAGAGGCAGGCAGAGAGAGAGAGAGAGGAGGAAGCAGGCTCTCCGCTGAGGAGAGAGCCTGACGTGGGGCTTGATCTGGGATCATGACCTGAGCCAAAGGCAGAGGCTTTAACCCACTGAGCCACCCAGGTGCCCCCCACCTTTTTTTCAAAATTTATTTATTTGTCAGAGAGAGAGGGAGAGTGAGCGAGCGAGCACAGGCAGACAGAGTGGCAGGCAGAGGCAGAGGGAGAAGTAGGCTCCCTGCTGAGCAAGGAACCCGATGTGGGACTCGATCCCAGGACGCTGGGATCATGACCGGAGCCGAAGGCAGCCGCTTAACCAATTGAGCCACCCAGGCGTCCCCCAGGTGCCCCTTTTAATGGCATTTAAGATGTCTCTGCTTAACTCCAGGTCATGAAGATTTTGTCCTATGTTTTCTTCTAAATGTTTTGTATTTCATGTTTAGATTTACATTATGTTTATATTATGTTTCATGTTTAGATTTATAATGCATTTTGAATTCATTTTTGTTTATGGCATAAGGTTTAGGCAGAGCTTTAGGTTTTGCATATTAACATTTATTGATTCCAGCACCATTTGTTGAAAACACTACCCTTGACCCACTGATACACTTCTCTTGGTAATTTCTAGCTTACTTCTACTATGGTCAGAGAATATACTTTGTTAAATTCTTTTAAATTTGTCATCATTCGTTTTATGACCCAGTAATAGTCTCTCCTGATGAATGTTCTATGTGCACTTGAAAAGAATGTGTATCATGCTATCATTGGGCGGAATGTTCTAGAAATTTTAATTGGATGCACTGAGTTTATGGAGATGTTCAGTTTTCCTATATCCATGCTCATGTTCCGTCTGCTTATTTGATTGATGACTAAAGGAGTGTTAAAGTTTCCAATTATAATTATGAATTTGTCCATTCCTCTTCCCAGGCTTATCAGTTTTTGCTTCATAAATCTTGAGGCTGTGGTGTTGGGTACATGCATATTTCAATTATTATGAGTCTTAATGAATTGACCTTTTCTTTTTATTTTATTTCTTTTCAGTGTTCCAAGATTCATTGTTTAAGTACCACACCCAGTGCTCCATGCAGTATGTGCCCTCCATAATACCCACCACCAGGCTTACCCAACCCCCATCCCCCTCCCCTCCAAAACCCTCAGTTTGTTTTTCAGAGTCCACAGTCTCTCATGGTTCGTCTCCCCCTCTGATTTCTCCCAACTCACGTCTCCTCTCCATCTCCCCATGTCCTCCGTGTTATTCCTTATGCTCCACAAGTAAGTGAAACCATATAATTGACTCTGCTTGCCTTATTTCACCAGTATGTTGTATTCTCTTCAGCCCAGGTATTTTTTCTTGTTCTGAAATCTACTTTGTCTGACATTAACGTAGAAACTCCAGCTTGCTTTTGATTCATGTGTGCAAGCTCTATCTTTCCCCGCCCACTCACTTTTGACATACATGTGTGAAGAAAGTCTCTCGAAGGCAGTATATATTTGAGTGTTGGGGCCTAGTTGTTCTCTGGTTTTGTGTTTTTTTTTTTTAGGGATCCTGACATTCTCCATCTCCATCTATTATTTGGCATGTTTAGGCCATATACTTTGGGGAACATGGTTATAAGACCTGCTTTAAATTCTTAATTCCAACATCTGTGTGACCTCAGGGCTGACAGCTGTTAATTATCTTTTCCATTGTGAATTGAGGCTTTCCTGGTTCTTTGTAGGCTGATTGGTTTTGGATTATAGCCTGGGAATTCCAAATATGATGTCCAGAGACTTTGGGTCTTGTTTTAATTCTGTAGAGAAGTTTGGTTTGGTAGTTCCTATTGTTGGTGGTGTTCCGGTAGGCAACCACCAGATGAGGTTTGGGACATAAATGCTGACCTGCATTCTCTGCATTCTGGTTTTCACCCAGTTCTGTTTTGAAAGTATTTTCAGGGCTACTCAGATCAGTTGGGTTTGTGACCCTGTGCTCAGTTCTCAAAGCCTGTGGTATGCTGGCTCAGCACATGGGAGCTCAGGTGGGAGGTGTACTCAGGAGTTCATACTCAACTTAATGGAATCGCTCTCCTCTCTGCAACTCCACCAACACTTTCTTGTTCTCTGGGATTTTTCTTCCCAGTTCTCTGACCAGAAATCTGTGGCATTAGTTTCCCTGCTCTTCCTGCAGCTGTGCCAATGTCTATGTCCAGGGGGTGGGAGGAGTAAGGGCCAAGGAATATAGAGCTACATGTGTTCAGTGCACACTCTTGGGACCACAGTCCCTTTGATCAAAGAGTTGGTTGCCTTTCCTCAGAGTTTCAGGGGCCTGCCCACTGTCATTGTTGTCATCGTGCCACCAACTGGTACCACCAAAGGACTCCTTGGAGGTGGCCATGGGAGAGGAGAGACAAACAAACAAGCAAAAAGAACCCAGGGGATTTTTCTCAATTGCTTTGACTTTTTTCCACTCCACAAACAAGAAAGGGAGGTGTTCTCTTGATGTTCTCTCTGTCCATCCCTGGTGTGTATTTCTGGGCTTCAGGCTGCCTTTGATTCCTGGCTGCATATTAGAGGGAAAAAGATGATAAATTCACTGCTGGTTCAGTGGGACTTCAAAGTCAGATGTTCTTCCCCTTCCCACCTGCTAACATCCATGGTTAGCATTCTCAGAACCTCCTCCTTGTGGGCTGTCCACGACCTGTAGGCTCATTCAGCAGGATGGACGTTGAGTGTTCTTTTCCATCTTCTCTACAACCAGGCCACCCCTTACATCTTAAAGATTTTTTGCATGATTACAAAATAATACCTACTTGTTGTAGATAATGGAAGACATGCAGATAAGGAAAAGAAGTGAATGTTACCATACTATTAACATTTTTTTATTCGTGTTTTAAGCAAACTTAGATCGCGTTGTATTGGTGGCTTTTTTTCTTTTCACTTAACGCACTGTAGACATAGTTGCGTGGTAACATACATTCTTCTTCAGAATCATTTCTCACAATTGCATGGCAAGCATTCCTTCATTTAGATGTACCCTCATTTAAAAAAACCAGTTTCTTATCATTTAACATTCAGGTTACACAGCTTTTATATTGGTCGTGGCCAATGGGTAAGTAGCTGGAGAAATCAGAACAGAAGCTAAATTCTCTGAAACACTCTTTAGTCCCCATTTGGACTTTGAAACAAAACTATGCTCTTTTACAACCTGGTCCCTGCCCTAGCAAGATTTATGCTCTAGAAAGAGGACCACACTCCAAATGCAATGACCAGGATGCTTAGAGAGAGGGGGAGGGAAGAGCCATACTGTAAAAATAGCACCTTGCAACTAAGCACAGAGGGAACTCCACCTGGGGTTAGATGCCTGGAAGAGGAGCCAGCAGTATGGTGTCCTTAAAGTGTGTGCATAGCCATTGTTTGTATGAGCCTCCGCAGCTCAGCTCCTGCCCCACGTGATAGAGACGTACCTGTGTCTGTACCACCTCGATAAGATACCAGGAAGAAGTGCCTACCCTGCAGGTGGCTGTGGGTTGTTGTGGTTGTGTTTTTTTTAAGCCACATAGAACTCTTTAATTAAGTCTTCCTTTCATCCTTATTGAAATTCGGGGAAGACTGCCATGGAATTTGTACTGTATCTCAGAAACAAATCATAACCATTTCAGAAGGCTGCCGTAGGCTGCCTGGAGTATAGCTTATTATTTCAGTATGGTTTGGTAAATGGGAAAATGTATATGAAAACCTGCAGCACACATTTAGAAAGCCCTCGGCTGATCCCGAGTGTTGATGCTAGTAGAGGACTGGCTGTAGTTGGCCGTTTAAATAATAAAGTCAGGTAAGGATACAAAAGCACATGTCCAGATGTCCTCATGCAACAATGCGTGTGTGTGTGTGTGTGTGTGTTTATATCACAGTAGCTTCCTCTGTGATAGTCCATCAGGCCTGAAACTTGAAAATCTCCAATTTAAGACTTATTGAAGAGTTACTTAAGACTGTTTTAAGACTTATTGAAAACCCCATGGCCGTGTTGTAGAATAAATATGATATTTAGGTATAAAAGAATGGGGGAAACAAAGAACTTTGCAAAAAAATGTGGATCTCACAAAAAATATGAAACATTCTATGAGGTTAATCCATACAAAACCTAATGCCTTGAGAATGAACAGGCCAGGAGTTGAGATAAGATAGTAATAAAAATAATCAGAATAATGGCCATTTAAGGAGCATTTACTTTGTGTCGAACTCAGTGCTAGCCTTCTAACAGTTTAAAATCAGTTTTGTTATTTTTCCAGCAAGGATACAGAATTTTAGAAGCATTAAATAACCCACCCACAGCCCCACAGCTGTTAAGTTCTGAGTGCAGGATTTGAACCTGGGTCTTCCTCACCCTAGGACCCCATTTCCCTGATTTCTCTGTTCCAGACCCAGAATTCCCCCAACCCCCATTGTTCATTCGATCTCACCCCAATTTTGGTTTCTGGATTCCATTTCATTATATGCCTCACTTGGGGAGACATCTTTTATGGACTGAATATATAAATATAAATATAAATTTTCAGGTCTTTTTGGATTTTTCTCTCCTTTTGCTATAGATATTGAAACAGTTTCAACAAGTAAAGCAACTCTGCATAGGTGATAAAAAATAATGACATTTGACATGATACAGTTTACAACTCTTTCCCCTTTCCCTGCACAGTGGGGCAAATCCCACTTTGGCCTCAGAGCTCCTGAGCCTCCGCTCCTGCCCAGTGGATGAGGAGGCTGGTGAACTGGCCCCCTGCACTTTGGTTGGGCCTAGTCAGAACGATGGAGAAAAAAACACAAAACCAGAGATGCAAGGGTGGAAGTTTCTTTGGAAAGAGCTGACAATTATTTGTGGGGGGAAAAAAGAAAGAAAGAAAGGTGGAAGAAAAGCTGCAAGGAGAGGGCAAGAAAATTGTAATACATGATGGGCCAGGAGAGGGAGGTCTTTGGAGAGATTGGGAAAATAGAGGCAGGAAACTTTGAGGTGACTCATGGGAGAAACAAATATGAGAAGCAAGAGGCAAGAGGCAGGAGAAGTGTGAGGCATTGCTGTGCTCATTCACTGGGTCACCTTACAGATCCTTCCAAAGATGAAAGAAATGTCTGGCAGCATTTTCAGTATTTTCATGGCTGGTCTGTGTTTCTGCAAAAGTGATCCCCACTCAGGGCTGAGCCCTGCCCCCCAGGTATGGGCCCCCGTTGCAACACAAACCTCTTTTTAAATGAGTGCTTTATTTTTTATTTGTATATTTTAAAAAATTTTTAAGACTTTATTTATTTGAGATAGAGCGAGAGCAAGAGAGAGAGCATGAGCAGGGGGGAGGAGCAGAGGGAAAGAGAAAAGCAGGCTCTCCACTGAGCAGGAAGCTGGAGATGGGGCTGGAGCCCAGGACCCCGGGATCATGACCTGAGCTGAAGGCAGATGCTTAACTGGCTGAGCCATCCAGGAGCCCCTAAATAAGTGCTTTAGTTTATATAATTGTTTAGTTTGTAAATTTTCAGATTCAGTTTTACCTTTTTTTTTTTTAATTGGATTCTGAAATCTTGGTTGTCAGCTTAAAATCTCCCCCCGGGGACCTCAGTAATTTTCATGGACAGATTTCCCTCTATGCTGGGAAGAGAAGGCATGTGTGAAATGAATAAATTCTCCAAGGATCAGAAAGTTTTGTTTTTATGTAATTCCCTTGAAAATAGAATGCTTCTTTAAATGATTTATGGAACCCCTTTAGTGTATTTAAAATTAATACAATCAAGCAGCTCTATTGAAGTGAATAATTAGCATTTACAATGGAAATGTCAAACTTTCTAATGCAGCATGCTCATCGTTGAGCGACTACTATGTGCCAGGCATCCGGCAGCATGCCTGGAATTCAGTGATAAACTTAGAAAATAATCTCTTCTCTCAGGCTTACAGTCTGGGAGGGAAACAGGCTCGGGATGACAGGCAGGCAGCTCAGCTCACTTAGTCCTCGGACAGACTCTGCACACCACAGTGGACCCTGCTCCATGCTGATGGTTCCACCGCGAGTCAACTCCACAGGTGCAACACTGCTAACAACAGTTTGGTGAATAAAAAGGAGTGGGCAGAGAGTTTCAGACTTGCAGATACAACGACTCCCCCAAAGGAATTTCTACTTGAAAGAGGTTGTTGCAGCCATAAGCACAGAGTTTTAAACCTAAATAGCATCTAGCAAGTGCAACCTTTGCATCCTGATAGTCAAGAAAATACATCACAGGGGCATGAAATAAGGCCATTACCAGTCTGGCCATTCCTTGACTTAATGTCTTGTCCCTTGGCCTCCCCTTTAGATGTCTGACACTCCAGGAGACCAGAGTTGTCTTATTGCTGGCATATTTGAATGCATTATGTCTTCACTTTCCATAAACATGGGAGGAATAAATATTTAATAAACGAATGAATTCAAGTCTTGGTTTATATACTGTCTCCTTGACGAAGCTACCTGTGACCTCCTTCAGGGAAGAAAGTTGCTCCGTCTCCTGCGTTCCCGCTGTTCCTGGGCTATATCAGTGGTAGAGCCCTGACACTGGAGTACATGGTGTTTTATATACTTGGGTCTTTATCTGCTTGGGTGGCTGGAATGAAATGCCATAGACAAGGTGGCTCAATCAACAGTGAGTGATTTCTCATGGTTCTGGAAAGTTCTGGAGAAGCTAGAAGTTCAAGATCAAGATGGCAGCATGATGGGGTTCTGGCGAGGACTCTGCCTGGCTTGTAGGCAGCCATCTCTTCTCCATGGCAGACCAGGAGTGTGTTTTGGGCTCTCTCCCCCTCACAAGGACCTCACCTTCAGGATCTCCTCTAAACTGAACACCTCCCAAATCCCCATCTCCAAATACAATCACAGAGGGCTCCCTCATATGAATTTTGGGAGGACATAAACATTCAGTCTATAATGACTTGTTTCTACCACTCTATGGTCCATTCTTCACATGCTGTGGGTGTTTCCCATTCACCTCTGAACTCCAGTAGCCACACTGAGATTCTGCCTAGATAATAATTGAATATTTACGTACATACGACATCATGCCTCCTTACAAATGTTCAGGTAAATATGACCTCATCTTCAGAAATGTTTGAGTAAATATCATCTCACCCTATTAATCGAATATTGAATGAAAAAGGAAGAAATTTTAAGATTTTGTTTTGATTAAGAGCAAAAACTTAGTTTTTTTGTTGTACAAGTAAAATGCTCAGAAAGCACATTTTAAGGTGGCATGCTGCAAATTCCAAGGGCCTAATTTCTGAATCTCTCCTAAGACACTAGACCTTAAAGAATACATTTTATAAGTTCAATCTCCTGAAGTCCTCAGAGCATCCATTGGTGACATTATCTCTAATCACAGCTTTGGGGACCGCTAAGTACAGAGAGGCTGCATGAGTGGTTCAAGAGGCACAGAGGGCTTTAACTGATACGTGGAGACTAGAAGGTATAATTCCAAGTGTTTAATCCTCTCTTCTGTTCCCTGGCTTTTCACAGGCTTCAGAGAGCTAAGAACAGTTTGGAGAAGGTGACAGGGTTGGAAAAGCAGGTAGAGGCAGCTTAAGCCACTCCGTCTTTTCATCTTCTGCTCCAGCTCACAGCAAATGTCCAGCAAGTAAGGAAGCAAGAGCTCTCTGCTCCTGCATCTTGTTTAATTCTGATGGGAGTGGAGTGGAGGCGTGTGCTGGCTCATGGAGGCTGTAAGCATCTGGGGGAAGGACAGGGAAATAACTGCTGGAGGGAAGCACTGCCAGGAGACCTGAGCTGGGGCTGAAGTGAAAATAAATATACTTTAAGCTCAAAAACTGAAAGAGGAGAGGAAATTGCAATCAATTTTGGAATAAGCATCAGTGAACCCGTTTAAGCACAAATCTTTCTGATAAGAGCAGTAGCCACCCAGGAAGCCAAATGGTGAGAGAGTCTCCTGGGGAAGGTGAACAATGTGGGGTTTGGGGCCTCTGAACGCCCCAATCAACGGGAATCTAGGCAAACCCCCTTCTTGCTCTCTGAGGAGTGGCAATCAATTCTTACATCTAAGTAGCCCCTCATGGTTCCCAAAGGGCATCCTTATGCAGCATTCATTTATCCTCACCATAGCCTGGCCACGTAGGTGTTTCCACTCCTGTTTAACAAGGAAGCTAGTTGAGTGATTTGAGTCAGCAGATACAAGCAGGGAGCTAGGTGTTGAGCTCAGATATTCTGGCTCACTGTCCTTTGGACTGGACTTGGCACAGGGACGTGCTTAGCCTTTATGTGCTGGGCTGTGCAAGAGGCTATTAGATTTGGCAGACTTGAAACAGGAGCGGACAGGGAGCTGAGGTTCATTAAATCATCCATTCAAAGTATAATCCGGTATGTTCCGGTCACCAGGCTAGAGGCTGGACATGCAACTATGAACCACACAGATGTGATCATGACCTAGTAGATCAGTGAGCCGCTCCCAACTCAAAAGAATACAGGGAGCTGGACGGCAGCTGACACAGGACTGCCCTCCTCTCTGAAATGCCGGAATAGAGGAATTTGGTGTGCAGCTGCTGAGGTCGGAATGGCTGTGGTTCTAAGCAACAAGATGGGCTCTAGGGAGCTAGCCAAGGAAGCTTCCCTGAAAGCACGGTGTCCCTCCAATTCCCATTCATTCCCCACCCATCCCTCCAGGGCGCTCAATCACCCAGAACAAGAGGCATAGGGGAGGCTCCCCATAGCTTTTTGCCCAAAGAACCGAGGACACCTGCTGTGTCGAATTGCGTTTCCTTTGCGGCCCAGCGGTGATGAGTGATGAGCAGTGATGCCATAGTTCACAGGTGGCCCATCTGGTTCCATGAGATGGATTGAAATCGAATTTCAGAATGAAATCACAAGGCCATCACCATGCTGCACCTTCTCAAACATCACCAGATAGCAACATCTTAGTGGCCAAAGAAAAGTGCCAGATTTCTTTTTGTCATTTTTCTAAATTGTAAGAAAAAGTGTGTTAAAACAAATACATATTTGCAAATGAGAATTTTCCACCTAGAACTCATTTGTCTGGGAGAGAAAATTAGAGCCCTGGGACTTAGACTGAGTTACTGCATCTAATCTTGGAGACTGGGACGATGAAGTTGAAGAAGAGAGCTTTAGGTACAAAGTGTGTTTAAAAGAAAAAACCCTCTAGATCACTTGACCCTGTCTCCATAAATATTCTTTCAGAAAATTACTTGTGTGGGTATATAACAAAAGAACCATCCAATGGCAAGTTTATGGCTACCATGACATGGAGCTACCATGGTTGACCTTGACTTGGAAGGAGAAAGCAGTTTTCTCTTTTATCTTCATAGCTAGAGAGAATACAGTGGCAAACCAGCAATTCAGGGGAATCCCTTGAATGAAGGCCTTTCCTTCAGTGAGCTGGGATCACACCACACTTAACTTGGGAGTCCTCCATGTTTTGTGTATTCCTGTGACTTGGTCACCAGACATCTGTGGTTCTTCGATCCATCAGCATCACCTGAAGGACTGGTTGAAATACAGATTGATGGGTTCCATGAAGGAGTTTCTGATTCAGTAGGTCTAGAGGGGGCCCAGGAATTTGTATTCTGTGCAAAATTCCAGGAGGTGCTGATGCTACTAGCCAGGGGACCACATGCTGAGAACTGCTGACTTCAGCTGTTAATAAGAGGACAAGAGGGGCATGGGAGTGGTTGGATTACTTGCTTCAAGAAGGACACTAATTGACAAGGACAGCAATTAGGGCAGAATTTCAGGCAGCTCCTGGTCTGGTGGGGTTAGGGTCTTTGGTTCTGTCTTCTTGAAGTTGTGGGCACCAAGACTTGGGAGAGGGCAAGGCTAAAGGACTTGGATTTATCATGTTACATAAGACTCTAGGTGGCAAGAAAGACTTGCTCTCAACAAGTTGGATGCGATCCATTAAGCTGCAGGGAACACATCATTTAAGTGTTCAAAGAATTTTTCATATATGATAAAAGTCTGATTTCATTATTCTTCATGTGGTTATCTGGTTTTCCCAACACCATTTATTGAAGAGACTATCCTCTCCTTGTTGTGTTTTTTAGAAACTGTAACTATGAGGTGGTGAATATGTTAATTAGCTTGATTTTAGTAATTATTTCACAATGTCTATGCATATCAAAATGTCACATTATACACTTTAAATGCAATTTTTATTTGTCAAGTTATATCTCAGTAAAACTAGAAAAAGAGATCATTGTATTCTTATATCACTTGAGTAAAAAAAAATCATTAATAATTCAAAAAGAAAATAAATTGACCTCATTTTTCCCTAGATTGGTTGAATGAGATACACTGATTACAAAAATAAGATAACATATTTGTCAACAGGTACAGGTGTACAATACATCCTAGTATTTTTTTGGAGCACTCAATGATTTTTTTTAACTTAAAAAAATAAATCAGCTTGTTTTAAATTCTGTGGGTTTTTATACCTTTTGAAGTAAACTTATATAGGACTTAGTGAAGAGTTCCCCCCCTTTTAATGCAAAGCAATAGTTTTCTGGCTTTAGAATAAATATCCACATTCTCATGTTCATTCTTACTGCATTTTTCAAAAGATGGTTACTTTATTCTCTGTTTCCTCTTATTACTTAAACAGGTCATCGATTATCATGAGATCTTAAAAGCTGGCAGTTAATACTGTACATATTCTGTAATTTTTAAAAAAATATGTTAGTTAAGCTATCCATCCTCTGGATTTTCCGTCCTATAACTCAGTATGTCAGGTGAAAAATTATTTCCTATTTCATTTTTCATCAGTTAATTAAGACCTACTATTGACTTACAAGACTTCTTTTCAAATTTTAAAACATTTTTATATTACCAAAGAATTATGAAAATAGTTCAGAGAATTCCCCATGTACTCGTCACCCAGCTTCCCCCAATATTAATAGTCAATATTGATAGTTCCATCTCCCTAAAAATTCACTCGTGTGGGCCATTTGTTAATACCCCGTGTCTCATCCTTTATGTCTTTGATCTATTTTGAATTAATTTCTGTAAAAGTGTGAGTTCTGTGTCAAGGTTCATGTTTTGCATATAGATATCCAATTCTCCCAGCCCTGTTTGTTGAAAAATCTATCTTTTCTTCATTGCATTGCCTTTGCACCTTTGTCAAAAATCAGTTGACCAGATGTCTGGTTTTAGTTCAGAGATGATCAGAACTGAATCAACAGCTGGAAGGAACATTGCTTCAATCCCACAATAAGAAAAGGCTGGACAAACAAAAAATCAGCAGCCTTGTCATGAAACTGTCAGAGAATTGAGATCACAAAGTGGACAGCTAAAATTGAATTTTATCCAGATACAGGTGCCTGCAGAGAGAAATAGCACCTGAGCAAAGCTTACCTGGAGCACAGAACACCAGGTGCTACTCAAACTGATAGGGAGATTAAACTAGAATCTAAACAAACTATTAAATACTAAGAATGGACTACAGTAAAAGGGTGCAGCCCTTACAGGCAAAAGACGTGCAGGGATTTTCACTCTTCTACTAGCCTTTCCTCCAGGAACTCAGGGAAAATAATGAGACGTCGACAGAAGCTCCCCATGACCTCCTCACCTGTGGTGCCTGTGAGAGGAATAACCCCTGCAAAAGGCAGCCAGGCACATTGCCCCAGAATAAAAGGCTTCACCTGCAGGGGAAGGTTATTGAGGCTTGTTGCTAGGGCTCTGGTAGAAACTCATTTCAACTTGGGTAGGGGCAGAATAGAGTCAATCACCAAAACTCTTGGAGCCTGCTTAACATTCTCGCTCTCCCTCTCCTTTTGCCCCTCCCTCCTCAAAAAAAAAATCGATTGACCACATTCGTGTCAATTTTGGACTATTCTGTTTTTTTTTTCTTTCAGTGTTCCAAGATGCACTGTGTATGCACCACGCTCAGTGCTCCATGCAATATGTGCTCTCCTTAATACCCACCTTAATAACCTCTTTAATATCCACCATCGGGCTATTCTGTTCTATTGATCTTTGTGTCTATCCTTTTGCCAATGTCTTTATACCTTTATAGTGAGTCTTGTAATTGGGTAGCGTAGATCCTCCAGTTTTATTTTTCTCTTTCAGCGTTGTTTTGTTATTCTAGTATTTTTTTTTTTGCCTTGCCATGTACATTTTAGAGTTAGCTTGTCAATATCTACATAAAAAAAAGTTGCTAAGATTTTGATTAGGATTGCATTCAGAAAAACTGACATCTTTACCATGTTGAGTATTCCAATCCAGGAATATGTTATTTTAGGTCTTCCTTTATTTCACCAGTGTTTTGTAGTTTTAAGAATATGGTTCCTGAATCTATTTTGTTAGATTTAAATATTAAGTATTTCACTGGGGGGGGAACATGCGTGGGAGTGTGCTATTATAAATGATAAAGTCTTTTAAATTTAAAAATCCAATTGTTAATTTCTGCCATCCAGAAAAATGATTGATTTTTATAATTCTTAAACCTTGTTAAAGTAATTTAGTTGTTCTGGGAGCATTTTGGAAGCTTCTTTAGGAAGATAATCATGTTTTCTGCAAATATAGATTTTTTTAAAGATTTTATTTATTTATTTCTTCTTTTCTAATCTGTATTTCATTTCATATCCTTGCCTTATCACACTGGCTTGGCCTTTGAGTACGATGCTGAATGGGAGTGATAACAGAGGATGTCTTTGGCATGTTCCTAATCTTAATGTGAAATGGTGAATTTTCTCACCATTAAGTAAAAAAATATTTTTGGAGAAAGGCGTCATTTTCATAATACAACATTGATATTGATTTTATTTTATCTTTTTATAAAGATTTTATTTATTTATTTGACAGAGACCACAAGTAGGCAGAGAGGCAGGCAGAGAGAGAGAGGAGGAAGCAGGCTCCCCGCTGAGCAGAGAACCCGATGTGGGGCTCGATCCCAGGACCCTGGGCAAAGACTTTAACCCGCTGAGCCACCCAGGCACCCCTGATATTGATTTTAAAGTGTTCCTGTAGGAGAAAGCAATTTTTATACAGTATATCGTAACTTGGAGCTAGTTAAAAAATCTTAAATTGTATATATGCATTAATATTCTGCTAATCCAGGAGAAAGTAAAAATGCCCTAGTTATGAAGAAACACACAGAGCCACTGAATACTGATGTACAGCAGACAATAGATAACTACAAATCAGGGCACCAGACCAGCCCTACATAGTATATATGAGCTGACAGAGAGGGCTACTGTCTTGGGCAGCTCCTGATTAATCTGCAAGGTCTTTCCAAGTATGAGAAAGCTCTGACCACATTGAAGCCTGTTCTTTGTGAAGTATATGCCAGTCCAGGGTTGGTGACCTGTTGCCTGGGGGTATACTGGGCAGCCAGGATGGTCTGGTAAAGGTCGGCAGGAATATATCTCCCATCCTTGGCAGGGCCACGTGATTCTCCTGCCCTTTCAGAAGTAACTGAATCTGGTGTTCAATAGAAGGTTAGGGAGCTGCAATTCGCCAGAATGATCTGAATGCGTTTGCACCTGGCACTGACCTTCCGCTAGTAGAACAGATTGGCATGGCGAGTGGTTTTCTATGTAAGCAAATGGAAGAGTAAGAAAGAAACAACTATTTTTTGTAGATTGTCCTTCTTTGGGGGAATAATTCAGATCACTTTGCTTCTTTCTCATTCTTTTTGGTATTTTTAAAATTATTCCAACAAGTCTGCTTCATTTTTATAATTAAAATATAAACCATGAGAGACTATGGACTCTGAAAAACAACCTGAGGGTTTTGAAGGGGCGGGGGGTGGGAGGTTGGGGGAGCCTGGTGGTGGGTATTGTGGAGGGCACGCATTGCATGGAGCACTGGGTGTGGTGTAAAACTATGAACTCTGTTACGCTGAAAAGAAATTAAAAAAAAATAAAAGATAAACCAAAGAAGCAATTGCACCTTGAAAAATTTGTGAATAACAATCCGAGTTTTTTTTTCTTCTCCCTGAATAGTCCCATATACAAAAGAAATGTAGCTCACTGTTATTCCTGGGGATTTGGAAATCTTATTTGACTTTGGTGTTTCTTCACCAATTTACTGATCTTGAATTGGAAATTTCAACTCTACTTGGGTAGATTGGAGGGAACATTCAAATCTTGGCTTAGATTTATGCTGATTCAGTGTGGAGCCAGACTGGCATATAATGGGCAGATTTCAGCTGTCTTCCAGTGACTGCTGATCCTAAGAGAGAATCCAGAATTTCTTCTTGTACTGAGAGAGCTAATCTGCTATTCCTGCATATAATCATACAGACTTGAGAGTCTGGAGAGCTCCGTGACTTGTTCAGATTCTCAAGGATTCTTATAATAAATTCCCAACATAGGTCCTCACGTTTACTCTGTGATATGGATTCTGCAATTCATGTTCCACTAATAGCTAAAATGTCTTTAAAAATAAAAACATTTATATTTCCATAATAACTTCTGTTAATTATCAATTTTATGTTCCAAGATGACTTATTCCTACAGCTAAATACTTAAATTAAATAATTTGTAAGTTCACCTTTTCTCCAGTCTCTCCAAAAAGAGTTATTCCGGAGTCACCCCAGTCTGTGAACTTTCTCTGTCACCTCCACTTTGCTTCCCTCTTCCTGCCACACGTTTCTGTCGGTTTAGTTGGACAAAGTGAACATTCCCCTTGTGGAAGATTTTGTCATACTTTGGACATTGCTAAGGACCTCCTTCTCATGTTTTGGAAATTCCTGAGTTAGAATCTTGTTGGGATGCATTTTCCTTCCACTGTAAATTTCCTTCCAAAAGACCAGAAGTTTTCCCAGCCCCGGCAGACAGTTAGGACATCTCACGTGACTCGGGTTGGATTAATCAAATGCATCCACCCACAATTTTTAATAGGAGCCTAGCTGGTGGTGCACAATGAAGAGCCCACAGTATTCATGGCAGCATTGCCACCAGGGCCAGTGTCCACCATGGGCGAGAGAGGCATCAGGGCAAGCTTTGCCATCCTGAACTCAATGGCAGCTCATCGATGGGTCCTGTCTACTGCCTGGTCTCCCTTGTCATGATCTGTTTTCCAAACCTGCTTCTCCTGTCATCCTGGCAGTTTCTGAGCTATATATAGGGCCCTGAAGAAAGAAGGTACTTCCCTTGAGAGGGAGCTTGGTTGGGAGAATCCCTGCCATGATGAGCAATTTCGCCTCCACGTCCAGGCTGTCTAGGACCCAAGCCAAGGGGAAACACCCTGTTCTTTCCCCTTCATCTCCATCACATTGCCTGCAGGCCCCCAACCTGAGGACTGGGGTCCTGCGCAGCCCCTCCACCAGCCTGCATTTCCCTTTGATGGCTTACCATCAGATCCTTTTCAGAGGATGTTTGGAATTTATGTTTGTAATACAGCCAATTAAGGGACTCAAAGAAGTTGGCTGAAACGGAAATAATTTCAGAATTTTTCTTGTTATTCTCAGGTGGATGGCAATGCAGTGATTATGTTTTCCTGTGTTTTAGAAGAACGTTGTTCTGTAAGTCTCCTCCGTTGAAAGCATCTGCCCGTCTTTCCTCAGCAGTTGAACCACATCGCTCAAAGTCAGCGGGCAATACATTAAACTTTTCAGCAAGTCTCCTTCCTACCCCCATCCAAATAAATAAACAGAATATATGGCATTTCCACCAAAGGCAGCAGGACAAGACATCCCATTTCATGCTTCAACAATCTGACTAAGGAAACAAATATAGATTTTTTTCTTCCAAATGCCTTCAGGTTATAAGGCAAGTTGATTAAGGCCTTTCTTTAAGCCCCAACAGAGAAATAAATGGATGATGGAGTTTGCTTACCCTTAAAGAGAAAGAGGTCATGTCTAATATTGACTCTCCTAACCAGTCTGACATGAAGCATATTTCTCACAGATGCGGCACTGCAACCCATCTCGATTGCAGGAGAGAGGAAAGCCATATGGATTTCAGTTTCCTGTTAGCTGAGAATAAATTAAATCATGTTCTTTTCTCCTCTTTACCACTTCTATGTGGATTCAATCTCCATGTAGATATGTCTGACATTTTTTTAGGAAGGAGTTAATAAATTGCTTTTTATTTTTTTATCAAACTGATATGATTTTTGCCTTTCCTCCCTCCCTCCCATGCCGATGATGTAATACAGAGGATAAGGCGGGGCGGGGGGCGGGGCAGTCATAGATTGTAGTATTAGTGTGACCTTTGAGAGGGTGCAGGAGAGCTGATCATAAATCCTGATGGTCCACAGGCTCAGAATTTTTCCCAGAAACTCCCCAAGGGTACTAGTGTTCCTAACAATAAGACTTATTTTACAGGTTTTGAGTAGGGTATTATATTAGTTAAGGTAAAGCTAGTTGTTGTAACAAATGAAATCCAATGAAATCTTAACATGAAAAGAAGCTTATGTTTCACTCATGTAGAGTTTGTTTAGTGATGGGGAATGGAGGTGAGGTGGGGTGGGGTTGGATGGAATGGATTCTGCTTCATGAAGTCACTTCAGAATCCAGACTGATGATGACCCTACTGTTCTCAACCGGTAACCTTCAAAGCTGCCTTGGGTGTTTACTTCAAGTCTGGATGTGGGAGAGAGAGAGTGGGAGAGAGGGAGAGCCACCTAGAGGGAGAAAGGAGGCTGGAAGAGGGAGAGAAGAGAGTTGCAGGGTAGGCTTTGTGCACCAGGCCTGGAGGTGGGGTGCATATCTCTGTACCCATTTTATTGGTCAAACCCTGTTGCATGGCTTGGAGAGCTGGAAAATATTGGGTAGCCTGGGTTGAAGAGTAAGGGGTTAGCTAGCCTCTGGTTTCTTTGGAGGGATTAGAATTTTCATCTGAGACCATTTTGGAATTTAGGACCCAGGTCATTGCTCTTAGGTTATACTGTTCATGTATATCTTTTTATCGTTTTTATTTCCTTTTTTAAAGATTTATTTATTTATTTAAGTAATGTCTACATGCAACATGGGGCTCCAATTCGTAACCCTTGAGATCAAGAATCACATGCTCCACTGACTGAGCCAGCCAGGTGCCCTTTTCATGAATATTTCTTTCTTTTTTTTTTTTAATAAGATTTTATTTATTTATTTGACCGACAGAGACCACAGTAGGCAGAGAGGCAGGCAGAGAGAGAGAGGAGGAAGCAGGCTCCCTGCTGAGCAGAGAGCCCGATGCAGGGCTCGATCCCAGGACCCTGGATCATGACCTGAGCCGAAGGCAGAGTCTTTAACCCACTGAGCCACCCAGGCACCCCTCATGAATATTTCTATTGGTTTCTTCTTGTGGTCATATTTTTCATCCTATTATATAGAAGTATTTCAGCTCGTTCCTATACTGCCAGTCTTTTTTCCACCACACTACACTATTTCTGTGCTCGTAATTTAAATTAATCTTCCAATCAGATGGAACTATACCCTGAAGTAAGTCCCCCCTCACCCAGAGGCAGATTTTATGAGTGTGTTTTCTAAGCCCTTACATGCCTAAGACATTTTTTTTTTCTGTTGTCTTGACAACTTGACTGTGTCAAGTGTTATACGTTGGGGATGATGGCTGATTCTCATATGTGGGCAATCTAAAGTGTACAATAATTTCACTTGTCGTGAATTGACAAGAGTAAAGACATTTCCATGCTTCCTCCTTTAAGTGTCCATCAGCAGTTTCTCCTTTCAGAAAAATAACTGAAGAAGAAAAAAAAAATCCCCAGAGAAGGAATATTTACTGAAGGTGAGACTGATCTCTTTATGTTGAAAATTCCAGAAAAACCTGCACTTTATAGAATTGTTAAAAACATAGCACATACCCTACCCAATGTCCAATACCCCACCCCCCTCTCCCGACCCCCATCCCCCCAGCAACCCTCAGTTTGTTTTGTGAGATTAAGAGTAGGACAAGATGGTATGTATGGTTTTTAAAGAAGCTTTCTTTTATTTTGGGGACAGGCAAGGTTAACCAGTGGTAGCTTTCAAATTTCAGATTTATTGAAAAAGAATAAGGAAAGCTAGGCTCAGCTGATTCTGCCCCTCCCCCCGCCAGCTGAACAGATGTCTCAACTCATGCCAGAAATTGAAAGTATATAGATAAGGACAATTTTTTATTTATTTCGAAGTTACTTTTCTGTTGCATTTCTTGATCCTATTTTTAATCTGTTGTCTCTGTAATGTTGATATATCTGCATCTCTAGTCCTTCTTCAATAGAATACTTGCATTCTTTTTTCAATTTTACAATGTCTGAGATCAGGTTTTTTTAACTTGGGGGCTTAAAATCTCTTGTTGTCTTATCTAGTACCATTAATAGGAATTCTTACAAAGCTCAGATTGCTTTGGGAGTTAGAAATTGAAAGATAAATGAATATTTTAGCTTCTCTGAAAATGTCTAGTTTGTAGAGTTAATTACGTTCTATGACCCTACCTGACCCTGGTTAGTGACGTCAGTAAAGATCTTAATCATGGACTTGAATTTGACTCAGGAGCCGGTGATGACGACCTATGGAAGACACATACCCCTTGGTTTAAATAGAGAGCTTGCTTCCGTGTCTCTTGCTGACTCTGCTCTGACTAATTTCTCCTCATCTTTTCCATTAACCCTTTGTCCTTCATTAGCCACTATAATTTTAGGCTTTCTCAGAGGTCAATCCTAGGCTCACTTTCCTTCTTACTCTACACATCCTCTCTGGGACAACCTTGACTATGTCCATGACTTCAACCACCTGCAAAGACGAGGTCTCTCAAATCTCTACCCATGTCTAGATCTCTCTCCTGACTCCTGTCCTTTGCTTACCTTTCTTTCTCTCTCTCTCTCTGTTTTTTTAGTATATTTTAAAATTTTATTTTATTTTGCAATATGTGTCCTCCATAATACTCATCACCAAGCTCACCCATCCCCCAAACCCCTCCTTTCCAAACCCTCAGTTTGTTTCTCAGAGTCCACAGTCTCTCTTGGTTCAACTCCCCCTCCGATTTCCCTCAATTCACTTTTCCTTTCCTTTCTTACTATAAACCAATGTTTCAAAGCTAATGTTGATGTAGGTGGTACAGTGGGCATGAGAAATGGCATTCTTTTACTTTGATTTGGTAAGATAAATTGAGATTCTTCCAAATCCTTTGGAGGAAAATTTGGCATGTCTATCCAATTTTAAATAGGCATTTCCTTTAAAACAGAAATTCTACTTCAGAATTATCCTAAGGAAATTATCCCAAGGAAATAATTGGATATGTGAATCAATATATATATAAAGTATTGCAATATTGTTTATAATATCAAAAAAGTGGGAACCTCTTCAATTATGGGATATATATAGCCATGAAATGGTCACATGCGTTTATTTATAGAGACATAAACAGTTATCTCTTCCAAGTTGTTAATAGGAAAGGGAAGGCTATAAAACATTATAAATTTTATGACCCAATTTTATAAAAAACATGTTTATGTACATTTCATCATAAAAATTCTGAAAACAGAATGTTAATGGTTATCTCTGAGTGAATCTGATGGGGTTACTGGTGATTTTCTCTATAATTTATTGTATTTTCTCATTGTTATTTATAACTTGCTATTTGAATATACATATGATAGGTATGTATTGATTTAATAATTAAGAAAAGCCATAAGTTTATTTTTATTTTGAAAAATAAGTGAGTTATTGTTTTAAATATTCAGGGATACTTGTGGGAAAATAATCCTTCCATGTATTAAAAATTGTTGAAAGATGGGGCACCTGGGTGGCTCATTGGGTTAAAGCCTCTGCCTTGGGCTCAGGTCATGGTCCTGGGGTCCTGGGATCGAGTCCCGTGTCAGGCTCTCTGCTCAGTGGGGAGCCTGCTTCCTCCTCTCTCTCTCTGCCTGCCTCTCTGCCTACTTGTGATCTCTGTCTGTCAAATAAATAAATAAAATCTTTAAAAAATTGTTTAAAGGAAGTCTATCTAGAACTCAGAATTTTCTCTAATGTGTTCTAGTTTATTTTACTCAACACATGTTTGTTGAGTCCCTATGATGTGCCACCCCTTTATCCAACTGCTTATTGACAATTTCTACCTGGATATCTCACCTGCTCCTGAAGTTTGTACGTCTAAAACTAAATGTACCCTCATATCTTTCTCCTCCTATGTTCCCCGTCTCAGTTATACAGGATCCCCACCAGCCTAAGTGGGAAATCTGGGAGTCATCATGAGGCCTCCACATACCTCACCCACCACATTTAGTCATGTATAAATCCTGTAGCTTCACTATTCTTTCTTTTTTTCAGCTTTCATTTTTTTTTAAATTTATTTTTTCAGTGTTCCAAGATTCATTGTTTATGCACCACACCCAGTGGTCCATGCAATACATGCCCTCCTTAATACCAATCTCTCTCCTCTTCTCCATTTCCTGTTCAACAGAACTGGTTAAGGCCCTAATCCTTGCCTCCTTGGATTTCTGCAGTTGTCTCCTATACTCCTGGAGCATTGTACTCATAAAATCCTAAAAGCACCCTGCCATCCTTTTGCTTAGATCATTCCTTCTTCTCCCTACTCCTCTTCTTCTTCCTACCTTGTCCTCCAAGAAATTGGCTAGTCATCTTTCAAGCCTTGGGTCAAATGTCACCTTCTAACATTTCTGTTAGAATTGGCAGATCTTCCCCTTGTGCTCCTTCTTGGAAAACCCCAAATAGGTCTCCTAATAATGATGGTAATCGTTAACATTGACTGAGCGTTCATTGTAGGTCAACCACCATTAAAAGGGCTTCATATATTTAACTCATTCAATACTTACAACAACCCAATAAGATATATGCTTTTATTATCTACATTTAATAAAGAAAACTAAAAGGTAAAGAAACTAAAGTTCAGAAAGTTTAATTAATTTGTCAAAGGCCAAACAACCCATAAATGGCAGAGCTAGGCTTGAGTCCAGTCTGGCTTGTGAGCCTACGTCCTTACCTCTAGAGTGGTCATATACATATGTGTCCTTAAACCCATACTTTATTATAGTATAACATCTTACTATATTTCTTTTTGCTTCAATAACTGTGGCTCCATGCCAAGGCCACACAGACAAACTCAATAAAGGTGTGCTGACCAATTGGTTAATTAACTAATCTTTCTGAGATGGGACAACTCGACCAAAGGGAATTAGCATCGTTTAAACATTTTTGTTGCTTATTTTGTTTATATCTGGATGAATTCCAAGGTCCTTTTTATTGTTAGAATACGATAGTGTTCTGTTCTCCCTTGCTTCTTGCTTAGAAGGCTAGATCCTACCTCATGATAAAAAAAAGATCTAGAGAAGAGTGAACTGATCCAGCTCATGCGCACTGAGTGTAATAGAACTTGACCGAGAAATGGTGTAGATGTTCTTTTTGGAAAATGCAATGCTCTTAGAAAAATGCTAAAAATTGGTTTTCCATTTATCTGAGAAGGACTGAGAAACCTCACTCAAGACATTGTGTAAAAAAGGCATCTCTCTTTGTGAATATTTGGAAGAAAACTATAAAACCATTAAGTTGAACACCCACCAGTTCAGAGTTCTATAAATACTGACGATGATTCAATGGACCTCAGGAGTCAGGTTCACAACCGCCATCTAGATGTCTTTTAAATCCTTCCTTCCTTGGAGTTGTTACCTCCTGAATGCAGGCCTGGCAATTACCTACTCGTTGGTGCTTTTCCTTTGTGCAGCCTGCGTACTGCACAGAATGCTTCTGAAACGTAATCATCTCATGTGATGTCTCTTCCTCAAATCTCTGATGTCTTCTCATTGTCCCAAGGGTAAAAGTCATACACTGTTGCCAGGTTCCTACAATGGCTGCCATCCTGCCTCGGTGGCCCCCGACTCCACCTCTTGCTTCTGCTGGTCGCTAGTCCACATATGAAAAGGGCTCCCATTCTCTAGATATTAGGCCTTCTCTGCCTAGAATGTCATTTACTCTTCTTTACTTAGTTTTCAAGATCCAACTAATTTCTCTATATCTTCAAGGAATTTCTTTTGTTTAGTTAGGCATTTTCTCCACTGTGCTCCCATAATGCTTTGTGTACTTGGACCTTAATTACCTGTTCACTTGATACATTTACCTCCTTAGAATATAACTTACTTGAGGTCAGGGCCAATCTTATTTTTTACTTTTGTCTTTTAGGCTTGTAAACTAGTGCTTCTCAAACTTCAACGTGCGCACAAATCACCTGAGATCTTGTGAAATACAGATTCTGACTCAGCAGGTCTTTCATGGGGCTAAGCCAGCATTTCTAACTAGCTCCCTGAAGAATGCCAATGCTGTTGGCCCCTGGATTACAGGGGCCAACATTTATTAGAATAAATAGCAAGAAGGTGTATTTTGGGAAGTTGCTTTTTTAATGAATGAACCAAAAGAAAAAGAAAGGTCAAAAATAAAACATATTGTCAAATTATGTTCTGCTTTATTTTTAATTTTTTAAAAATAAATGATTAACATTTCATTCATTCTGTGTCAGTATATTTTCAGAGTTTAACACTTCCTCACGTTTTAATGTTAAATTATTTTCTCCTTTAAAATTTCCCCCTCTTAAAATTAAATTCAGAACTTGTTTCAACCAAGACCAATACTACATAAATCCATTATGACAATAGGGCAAAATTTAAATCTTGAAATATAATTCATTTTTGAAAAAACATTTTTGTAGATACTATCAACGCTATTTGAATCACAGCCAGTACTGCACAGAATCTCAGTACAGTGGGCTAAAGTGTACCTTCAGAAGTTAATCAGTGTTTACAGGGCATCGCCTCAGAATGTTCTTTATTATGTTTTGAACAAGTGTTTTTTTTTTTAAGAGTTGAGTTGGACTTTAAAGATGGGTACTTTCTTTTCTTTACTCACTTGCTTACCCTGTTAATATTTTTACAGGTATGCCACACAAAGCAATTACCTCACTACAATTTGGCTTATTTGTGCTCAAACTTAGCATTTCCACATTCTTTCCCTCTAAAGTTAAAAAACAAAATAAACAAGCAAAGGAGGGGCGAATAGAGGGGAAAAGAACAAGCAACAGACTCTCTTTTTTTTTAAGAATTTATTTATGTATTAGAGAGATGGAGAGAGAACATAAGTAGGCAGAGCAGCAGGCAGAGAGAGAGGGAGAAGAAGGCTCCCTGCTCAGTCCCAATATGGGACTCCATCCCAGAACCCTGGGATCATGACCTGAGCCGAAGGCAGGCGCTTAACCGAATGAGCCATTCAGGTGCCCCAGACTCTCCTTTTTAAAAAAAAGATTTTATTTATTTACTTGAGAGAGAGAGAGAGAGCATGCACAGAGGGATAGTGAGAGGGAGAAGCCAACTGCCCACTGAACACAGAGCCCCATGTGAGGCTCAATCCCAGGACCCTGAGATGGTGACCTGAGCCAAAGGCAGAGGCTTAACCAACTGAACGACCCAGATATTCCCAAGCAACAGACTCTTAACTACAGAGAATCGACTGATCATCTCCAGAGGGGAGGTATTTTGCGGGGGTGGGGGGGGTGTAGTTTAAACAGGTAAGAGGGATTAAGGACCACACTTGTTGTGATGAGCACCTGGTGATGTCTGGAAGTGTTGAATCACTATACTGTACACCTGAAATTAATATTACACTGTATGTTAACTAATCGGAATTTAAATAAAAAATGTAAATAAAAATAAATTTTAAAAAGAGGGGAAAAAAGTAAAACAAGAGAAAAGATGAAATTCAGTACTATGTACCTACCTGGAAAGGGTCTTTGGACATTTCCCACCAACACTGAGTATTTTATTCACTGTCCACACCTCTACCTTGGAAACCAAATAAAAACGCACAGATGAGTCAGCTACATCCCCCCAAATTCAGATCGGCTGCTAAGCACTGAATGAGTTAACAGCTGGTTATTTTGATGGCCACATTGACCAAACCACTTCACTCTGATGCAACTCTACGAGAATCACCAATCTCATCCAAGAACAACAACAACAAAAGATTAACTCAAGATAACCGTCTCAGGTTTACTTTCATTGTTTGGCTTAAAAACCTTGACAAACAGACTTTCTAAGTTTCATTGGAAAACCTGTATGACCGGGACTTGCCAGGCTCTGAACCTCTGTGACTCAATGAATAATGTTATTATCTTACCTAAAAGGTTTCACTTTCCTACTTAGATGACAGAGTCTGCTTTCACTGCAATTTATGGGTACTTTTAATTTCAAACATGTAAAATCTTTCATCTTAAGTAGACATGCAGTCTGTGTTTGTTTTAGGGTACCTCGGGGAGCAAAGCCAATGTGCACTGAAGATCCAGTTGACAACAGTGGGGGGGGGTGAATAAAGAGCTTCACTTGTCTGGCTGATTCATTTCGTCTCTTTTCATCTAATTTCTTAGGGACTAAATGTAGCTTGAAATAAAGTTTTATTTTAAATTGGTGTTCAATGCAACCCAGCCAAGAAAGACTGCTTTGTTTTGTTTTGTTTTTTGTTTTCAAATTTGTTCCTTTGTATACAGAGAAATTCAGGATCAGCTTTCCACCATAAACTGGGGTGTACGAAGATGATCAGTCACATTACCAGATTACTTTCACCTCACTTTTTTTTAAAGAAATATATTTTTTAAAGATTTTATTTATTTATTTGACAGAGAGAGAAATCACAAGTAGGCAGAGAGGCAGACAGAGAGAGAGGGAAGCAGAGAGAGAAGGAAGCAGACTCCCTATTGAGCAGAAAGCCTGATGTGGGCCTCGATGCCAGGATCCTGGGATCATGACCTGAGCTGAAGGCAGAAGCTCAACCCACTGAGCCACCCAGGTGCCCTTTTCACCTCACTTTAAAGTGGAAATCACAAACCAGTGATGTGTGGATTGGATCCGTGTTTAGAAACCCGAGTTAGTTAACGACATCAGCAACTGGAGATGTGTCACATAATCTGGATTTCTGGCTTCAGTGCCAAAGGTTGAGATGTGTCTGCCCCTTTTCTCTGTTTGCATAGTTTCTACCTGATCAGTGGTATTCATTTATATGGGCTGCCTGGTGCCTAGAACATCTGTTCTGAAGTTTTGGGGTGTGCAAATCTTCCTGATTTCACACAGCAACCTGGGGGTGAGGGACAGAGAATTTGATGTGCACCAAGTATGGGACATCTAATACTCACCCATCCAATGGAAGGGCAGCAGAAGTGATGTGGTGAGGCTCCACAGGTAAGGAGGATGCAGAGGAGGTGAATTGTGGTGGGGAGTCTTCATTTGAGAAGATTTTTAAGGAGTAGTGAGGAACCTTCCTGCAAGCAAGAGGCTTAGGGTCCCATCCCCAGGAAGGGTAGGAGGAATGAAGCAGAAACCCAGTGCTACAAGTTGAGGCTCATGATGACCAAGACGTAGGACACTGGATCTGTTGGGAAAGCAATGTGGCAGCTCCTTGGTAAGTGCTGGAACAACAAGATATGCCAATTGGTCAATGCTAAGTTTCAGTGATTGGTAGTCTGAGGCTGTAGTCTCCCTCTCTAATTCAAGAATTTGAGTCTGACTTCGAGGACCTGGAGACATAGATGCACAGCAATTACGGCAGGTGCTGGGACTCTGGGATGGCTGAAAGGAGGGCAAAAACATCTTGATCTCATGATTCAATTAGATCAAAGTAATTCGTTATTTCCTATTTCAACTCTTCTGCTTAATTAGCAGAAAGTTAGAAAGCATATTATTCTAAAAAAGACTCAAGGTGAAAATCTCTGCACACATGTTATGGCAAGAATGGGAGACTTTAAAGGATAACGCCCTTATCCACTGATATCTGTTCAGCCAGTATTGGCTGAACTCACACTGAGCAACCACTTTTATATCTAAGTAGGTATTAGGGTTTAAACCCACAGTTCTTGCCCTAGCCTCCAACTTGGTCCTCTCCGGGAGAAAAATGGCCCTTTGCCTCTTGAACTCCCGAGGGTTAATTAGCCAAGAAAGGGGTTACTGTTTAGGTAGAGGAAGATATTAGAAGGGAGATGATAAACAGGCAGCTCTTGGCTGATAGACCTCTGGCCCCCTGCTCCTGGGGCATCCCTAATTGATTATAGCATTCTTTCCTGCTGAGCTGGGATGAGGCCTCAGAATCCCTCCCAATACCAGGTCCCAGGAGCCAATCAATGAGGGTTGAAACTGGACATGAAGTGCATCTGCCCTTCTTTGATTAGGTTTTTACTGCCAAGTGTGTTGTGGAGGAAGCCACTAAGGGATAGAACATTCGAATCCAGGCTGACAGCAGGCAAATTGCCAAACAGGGAGGTTTTTATCAGAATACATTTAAGGTACTAATTTGTGTTTATCTCTCTTTCCATCCACCTTTTCTATGTAGGTAGACAAGTCCCTATAATTCCTTGCCTGTGGCATTATGCTGGGGCAAAAAGTATGAGGAGGAATAATGCCTCCTGTCCTTTGTAAAAGCTTAAACTGAATGAAAATATTCTTTGCTATAGGTTCCAAAGAGAAGGGAGGAGGAACCACTTTGGCTTATTCTGGTGATATTCCTGGAGGAATGTGTATGGACGGAGAATATAGATAAACAAGCTGTATCAACCAGGGTCCCAGCAGGAGGGAGATAATGCCCTCAAATTAGGGTAAGGGAAATCCCAAGGAAGAAGGATGTACCCCTTCCTGCAGTAACAGCAGAGCTTTTCTCGTTGCTTGGCCCAAAGGGACGAGGGGAGGTGATGGTTGTCAGAGCAAGAAGGAGAGGGTGGCATTGAGAGGCTGATCTAGATAGTGTCATTGACCATCAGAGGAAAGACAAACCAGCCGTAGGAAGCCATACAGCAAGGGAGGCAGGAAGGAAAATACCCCTCCCTCACTCCCCTCCCTCCCCCCTCCCTCCTCTGTCCTCCTCCACCTTCTTGTGGCCAAAACCAATCAGAAACCAAAGGGCAAGGGAGACCATTGTTGCTCTTGTTGGTTAACAGGGAGCAGGGTGGAAGAGGGTGGGGTGCAAATCAGAAAAGCAAATTGGAATGCATCTGCCATTCCTCAGACCATTTCCTTTCAACGTTCACTCTTTCTTCAGCTGAGTGGGAACAGTTTGTGTTGATCACAAGGGACAAGTGAAGCCCTATCATCTACTGTATTATTGAGGGATGCTATAAAATCAGCTGTGCTTCCAGCTGAAACCTAAAACATAAGCCACTGTCAGTATTCTACTATAAGATACTAGAGGAAAACGGGGGCAACAGAATAAGTAACAAATATAGCTACTATAGTCTCCAGTTTGGTAGTCAATTTTTGGTTGAATTTGGGAATCCTGCATTTGCTGCTTTCTACTCTCCTTTCCCTTACTCTTCAATTCAGTGGGATGGAACTCTCTACTTGCTGAGGTGACTCAAACCTTAATCTCTTTAGTATCTGAGCTCTTTAGGTGTTTTTTTTTTTCTTGATTTTGTTTCCACAATATTCCAGTATGGAGATCTTTTGGGCAAGGGAGTTCCTTGTTGAGGAGGAGCAGCTCAATTTCTCTTGATAATAAGTACACTGTGAATACCTGAAGATACAGTCCTGCTCTTACCTGATTGCTGGTTCGGCATCATGAGAAGCTCAAGCAGCCAGCTGCCAATTGAAGGCCACCATCACCTGTCCTTGGTGGAAGCATTCTTTGGCAGTAGGATCTCCACCCCACCAAGCCCAAGGTCGCAGAAACAAGAAGCAAAAGTTCTTCAAGTTACTTATTATATGTAAAAATGAGAGGGTTGCTCCCACTTCTTGATTCCCAGACCCATGCATTCTGGGGCGATAATGCCATATGTTGGGCATTCATTTAAGACATATACCATGTCCAGCCTTGAATGGTGTGGTCTTCTAGTTAGCAATAAATCAGAGCCATTACCAGGGCCTTCCTCTGTTCTATCAAGCACAGAGCTAGTGAAAGCTAGTGCACATAAGAAGACCTTGCATTGTGTATTCCATCACTGCATTTCTTTGCTTCTAAAATATGTTCTCTGGATGGATGTGATGATGTATGGTAACCCATGGCAACAGGTCATTGATTATGTTAACCCACAAATGGTACTTGTAAAAAGGCGGTTAAGGAGTACCTGGTGAATGGGTCAGAGAAACATTCCAAAATACAACATATGTGACCTCCAACATCCTCCCTCTTGACATGGGCAGAGTAAGTTGCAATACCTTTTCTCTAAGATGGAAATTCCAACATTATATTGATCAATAGATTTCTCAAAACTTTAGCATCATGGCAGCCCCTAAACTTAAAGTTTCTCATATTTTTTCATTCATATGTCTCAGTGAGGTATCCAGAATTCTCAAAACCTTCTGCTCACTAGATCCAGCTAGCATCATCTGATCTATATAATGAATCATCATGATGTTCTGAGAGCTTCAGAATGAGTAAGATTCCTTTGGCTCATAGTAGATGAGAGAATGAGAGAATTTACACAGCTATGAGACAATGTAGTAAAGTTTTACACCACCGTGAAACAATACCGTAAAAGCAAATTATTGTCCCTGCCATATAAATACAAATTCCTTTTGTCTAGAATGGAGGGATAAAGCATTTGTTGGGTCATTAACTACCTACTTACCTAGCAGGAGGTATGTAATCTGCTCCAGTAAAGGGCCGCATCTGAAATCATTTCTGTGATTGGCTTTATTACCTGGTTACCTTTATTACCTGAATAAGCTTGTAATAATCTGCTGCCATTTTATAAAGCCCATCTTGCTTTAGCACCAGTAATACAGGTAAATCAAGAGATTTATGGTAAGATTCACCACTCTACAAGTCCCAAGTCTTCAATGGCTGTGCTAATCTCTGCATCTCTTCCAGGGATTAATTCCTGCTTTCAATTTGCTATCATGGCAGAAGAGGTAGATCCAGTGGTCTCCATTTGGTCCTTCCTTCTATAATGGTCCTCATTCTACAGGTAAGAAACCATTGTGGACATTGTACCAATTACTAAGTGATATGTTCCCACTATTCATTCTGAGACCTCAGTCCAATTAACACCCTTGCTCTGAATAACTGACCATCATGCCAATCATGTGTCTGAGGATGGTCATAAGTTCAGAACAAATTTCTTTTTTTTTAAGATTCTATTTATTTATTTGAGAGAGAGAGAGAGAGTGAGCAGGGGTGGGGGTGGGTAGAGAGAGAGGGAGAAGCAGGCTCCCTTCTGAGCAGGGGATCCTAGGATCCAGGGATCATGACCTGAGCCGTAGGCAGATGCTTAACTGACTGAGCCACCCAACCACCCCTTGAACCAATTTCTAATAAACCTTGGAAGGTCTTAGTCAGAATGGCTGAAATTAACAAGTCAGGAAATGATAGATGCTGGCAAGGATGTGGAGAAAGGGGAACCCTCCTACACTGTTGGTGGGAATGCAAGCTGGTGCAACCACTCTGGAAAACAGTATAGAAGTTCCTCAAAAAGTTGAAAATAGAGCTACCCTATGACCCAGCAATCACACTACTGGGTATTTACCCTAAAGATACAAATGTAGTGATCTGAAGGGGCACATGCACCCAAATGTTTACAGCAGCAATGTCCACAATAGCCAAACTATGGAAAGAACCTAAATGTCCATCAACAGATGAATGGATAAAGAAGATGTGGTATATATATACAATGGAATACTCTGCAGCCATCAAAAGAAATGAAATCTTGCCATTTGCGATGACATGGATGAGGATATTATGCTGAGTGAAATAAGTCAATCGGAGAAAGACAACTATCATATGATCTCCCTGATATGAGGAAGTGGAGATGCAATGTGGGGGGTTTGGTGGGTAGGAAAAGTATAAATGAAACAAGGTGGGATCGGGAGGGAGACAAACCATAAAAGATTCTTAATCTCACAAGACAAACTGAGGGTTGCTGGGAGGAGAGGGGGAGGGAGAGGGGGGTGGGGCTATGGACATTGGGGAGGGTATGTGCTATGGTGAGTGCTGTAAGCCTGGTGATTCAAAGACCTGTACCCCTGGGTCTAATAATACATTATATGTTTATAAAAAATTAAAAAAATTATTAAAAACAAAAAAACCTTGGAAGGTCTTTATATTTTCCCTTCCCAGTGCACATGGGTTCCTCTGGGAACTGGTAAAAAGCCATGAATCCATATCAAGGGGACTCATGTTAGGTTTCTTCCCACCAGACCTCAAAATTTTCCAACTATATAAATGTCAAGCATTATTATCTCTTTCATTTCTTGAGATTCCATAATCAATACACTCTCACAGAATATCCCTGAGAATCAAAACACTCTGAGTCCAAGATAGTGTCATTGGTGAGTTATATTAAATGTTTAAGGAATATATGGTGCCAATCATACATAAGTCCTCCCAGAGGATTAAGAGTATAGACTTTTCAATTTATTTTCTAAAGCTAGAATAACCTTAATACTAAAGACCAAAAAAATCAGTATGATAAAGGAAAATTACAGGCCAATGTTATCATAGATATATTTGCTAAGTTCCTACACAAAGTATTGGTGAAACAAATCCAGCAAAGTATAAATGGGTTAATAATATTTTAGGACTAAGTTGAATTTATCCTAAAATTATAAGTTTATTTTAAATTTGAAAAAAATGTAACTTACTGTAACTGAATATAAAAGAAAACCACATGATTATTTCATAAGATACAGAACAGGTGCTTTTTATAAAATTTTGAATTCATTCATGATAAAGGAAGAATAGAAATGCAAAAATAAAAATTAAAAAATTTGAGCTAAATGGCTTATCATACTGAACTTAGTAAGGAATGTGTGATCCTTTCAATGGTTTGTGTTGGGTCAGCTGGATATCTGTATTTAAAAAATGAACTTTGACTCCTGCCTTTCACCATGCAGAAAAATTCTTTTGAACTGGAGCATAGGTTGTATCCTAATGTAATTAAACTTGTAAAAGTAAACAGAAGAAAATACTTTCATTATATAGGGATAGGCAATGATTTTTTAAACAAGGTATCAAGTGAACTCATCATAAAAGAAGAGGTTGATAAACTAGATTTTATTTAAAAGGGCCACTATGAATAGAGTGAAATAGCAATTCTCAAGACAGGAAAGTTATAATGCATAAATCTAAAATAGGACCCATATCCAGAATATATTTCTAAAAACTCCTAAAAATCAATTATAAACAAATAGACTAAAAAAATGGGTAAAAGGCTTGAACAACAATTTACAAAATAGGATATCCAAATGTCCCCCCAATACACACACACACACACACACACACACACATATATATATATATATATATAGAGAGAGAGAGAGAGAGAGAGATGCTGTATATCATTAGTGATTAAATAAAATGGAAATTGAAACCACAATGTGGTTAGGTCAGGACCTAAATAGGCGTTTTGCCAAAGAAGATATCCAGATGGCCAACAGATACATGAAAAGATGCTCATCATCACTCATCATCAGGGCAATGTGGATCATAACCACAAAAAGATACCACCTCACACCTGTCAGAATGGCTAATATCAAAAACACAAGAAATAAATTGGTGAAACTATGGAGAAGGTACACTGTTGGCAGGAATATAAATTGGTGCAGCCACTACGGAAACTATGGAGATTTCTCAAAAATTAAAAATAGAAATAACATATGATCTGGTAATTCCACTGCTAGGTATTTACCCAAAGAAAATGAAAACACTGATTTGAAAAGATACATATATGTATACCCCATGTTTATTGTGTTATTATTTACAATAACAAAGATAAGGAAACAACCTAAGTGTCCATAGATAGATGAAAAAGAAGATTTGACATATTTGTATAACACACACACACACACACACACACACAATGGAATGTTACTCAGTCATAAAAAAAGAAAGAGATCTTGCCATTTGTGACAACACAGATAAACCCAAAGGGTAATAAGTTAAATGAAATAAGTCAGAGAAAGACAAATACCATATGATTTTTACCTATATGTGGAATCTGAAAAAGCAAACAAACAAAAAAAGCAGAAATAGAACTGTGGGGGCACCTGAGTGGCTCAGTGGGTTAAAGCCTCTGCCTTCCACTCAGGTCATGATCCCAGGGTCCAGGGATCGAGCCCCGCATCAGGCTCTCTGCCCAGCGGGGAGCCTGCTTCTCCCCACCCCCTCTCTCTGCCTGCCTCTGCCTACTTGTGATCTCTGTCTGTCAAATAAATAAATAAAATCTTAAAAAAAAAAAATAGACCTGTGAATACAGAGAACAAACTGGTGGTTTCCAGGGGGAAGAGAGTGGGGAGGGGACAAATGAAATAGGTGAGGGAGATTAATAGGTACAAACTTCCAGTTATAAAATAAATAAGTTGCACAGATGAAAGGCACAACATAGGGGAAAATACATATATACATGTGTACATACACATACATACCACAATGTGATATTGCCATACACCTTCCAGAAAGGCTAATATTAACTACATGATGTCACTTACATGTGGAATCTGAAATGAACAGATAAAGTAAAACAGAAACAGATTCAGATACAGAGAGCAACCTAGTGGTTGCCAAAGGGAAGGGAGATGGGGTGACAGGTGAAATAGCAAAAGGGGAATGAAAAGTACCAAGTTCCAATTTGTAAGTCACAGGATGTAATGCATAGCACAGGGAAAATAGTTAATATTGTAACAACTTTACATGGTGACAGATGGTAGCTAGACTTAACTGTGGTGAAACTTCGTAATGTATATAAATGTTGAATCACTATGTTGCACACCTGAAACTAATATAATATTGTTTGTCAACTACACTTAAATTTTAATAAGCTGATGATACCTAGTTTGGCAAGGATACAGAACACTGGAAACTCTCATACTATTCGGTGGAGTGTTCAATTGCTACAGTCACTTTATAGAACTGTTTCGCACCACTTTACAAAACTATACACTTATCTACCCTATGACCCAGCAGCCCTATTTTTGAGTATATATTAACAGAAATGAGTGCTTCCGTTCACCAAAGGACATATTCAAAAACGATCAGCTAGAGAAGCTTAATTCATAATTATGTAAAATTGCAAACAACCCACTACTCCTCAAAATTATAAGGGAGAGCAATTTGTATTGCATTCATACAAAGCGATTACACACAGCAATGGGAAAAAAAGAATACCAACTACTTATACATACAATAACACGGATGAATCTGTAATGTTGAATGAACTAAGGAAGACACGAAGGTTCACGTGGCTGAATCTAATGTGAGAGAAGTCAGGAGAGTCATTGCCTCTGGGGGCAGGATCCTGAGGAGGAAGGGGTTGTGACAGAGCCTCATCTGTATCTATAAAATGATACAGAATAGAAATATTTTATATCTTTGGATGTCTGGTGGTTACATGGGCAAACATTACATTTAAAAGTTCATCACACTCTGCACATAAGATTTGTTAACTTTACTATAAATTTTATTTGTAAACTTTTCTGAAGTTATAACTCAATTTTGAAAATGATTTTTGAATGTAGAAGGAGAGGCTGGGTGGGAGATATGGTAATAGGAAACTTAGCTGGATTCACAGACATCAACACAGGGGCAAACACGTCTCAGGACTGCAATTCACTTGCCCAGCCGTTCTGCTCCTGTTAATACTATGTGGCTAACAGAAAAACAGTAAGCAAGGACTCCCCCTTTGCTTCTTTTTGTTGTTGTTAGTCACACAGTAAGTGGTAAAACCAACATCTGAACCCACCCAGTCTGACTCCAAGATCTGTCCAGGAACACACACAAAGATTGTTTCTCAGACTACTGCATAATGAGGTTGTATCAGTGTATTATTTATAATTTTCTGACTATATGCTGACTTTATTAATTCCTAGTAAATACTACATAGTATGATTCATTTGTTTGAGTTTTCTTTATAAAGCTCTAAACTAATGGAATCACTTTGAGTGTTAGTAAAAATAAAATGAAATAAAATAAAGTCACTTGAATTTTGAGACCTGGTCTGATACTTGTAATCATGTGGCTCAAATTAGGCAGACAAAATAACCTGCTGGGTTTTTTTTCCCTTTTTTTTTCTTTTTAAGAATTATTTGACAAAGAGAGAGAGGCTGCACAAGCAGGGGGAGTGGGAGAGGGAGAAACAGGCTCCCTGTTGAGCAGGGAGCCTGATTGTGGGGCTTGATTCCAGGACCCTGGGATCATGACCTGAGCCGAAGGCAGATGCTTAACAAACTGAGCCACCTAGGTGCCCCAACCCACCATTTTTCTTTTTGGAGAAGCATATAGTCTTGTGCCAAGAGGTAAAATGATAACCACTCTCCATAAAAGTAAAGTTCTCTGAGCCACTAACTGTTCAAAATACTGTAATTCTGAAATATTTGTCTTCCCTGGAAAGGACAGTTCTCTCTCTCTCTCTCTCTCTCTCTCTCTCTCAACTACCAGTGCAATGTTCCCAAGAGTTCTTTCCTGAACTGAGAAAAGAAATAACAAAACTTCAATTCACAAATAGCCTGTTGTGCAAATTTCCAAATACCAAATGTATTCTCCTTCTGGTAAGCTCAGAGTAACCCTCTTTCCTTCTGACCAGATTCTCTCCAATTTTAAGTGCTCTGGGCCAATGGTACCATCTGGTGCCTGGAGCTAGAAACTGTTTTCAACTGTGTATTTTCTATACCACCTTCTTTCTTCCTCTCCACTAATAGAGTGCCCAGATGAGGGTGAACTTGCGAACTTTGTCTTTCCTGATCTGAAACGGTACCAATTCAGCTAATCACAATTCCAGCCATTCTTTCTTTATAGTCCTGGGTCTCAGGAAGGTGTTAGCAGATACCAGTTGAACGATACACCCTATTCCTGCCCTTACCTGCTCTCTTTCTTTTAAGTTATATGTGACTTTCTAAAACGGTTCCATTTAAACCTTAAAGTCAGGGAGACTGAGGATTGGAGAAGTTCATAGACTTTCTTACTGCCACAGAGAAGTAGAAACTGGGCTGAAACACTAGTATGGATTGTTCAGAACTGCTTGGAGGGAAAACTTGGAGGACTTGGGTCAAATAGAAAGTGAGAATAATCTGTTTTTTTTTATTTTCAATCATCTGCACTTTCCTGGAGAATGTGGTAATGCCTTCAAAGAGCAAGTAAGTAAAGGTACTTCTGTTTTATCAGTGTGTATTAGTGAGGGTTTCCTAATGTGTGGGTTTATTTGATCTGTCCACCATCTCTTTTTCCCTTTTAATGTTTCTATGTTGGGCCCTTTCTGTTGACCCGAGAAGCAGATGGTCTCTGTCAGTTGAATCACCAGACCTTTGAATTTTCCCCAGAAGCATGATCCACATTCCAATTGCTTTTCTCTATAGGCCAGAATAATATGCCATCATCTTTAGGCTTACAAATGATACACCAGATGGATGTTGAGCAGAAATGATATATAGATACCTAATTATTACATAAATGGCACACAAGATACAGAGTCAACAGAATTTAAATATACTGTGATTTGGGTAAATTTATCAATTTAAGAGGATTAGCTGCAAGCTTCTTTTTTTTTTTTTGGTCATTTGATCATGACTGGTGAGTTTAAGGAAAATGAATTTTGGATCACTTAAATTGGGGGCACAAACTAAGCATCAAAGGGAATAATGACCTCAGTGGATTAAAATATATCAAATATGTAAGAATTCATAAAAATACTACCTTAATTGGTCACCTCTGGATGTTGCTAGGATACCAAGTCACTGTTGTAAAAACCGGCAAATAGAAGTAAGAAATCAAGTATTTATCTTGTCTTCTTACACAGATTATATCTCAAGGTAACCAAATAGTTGGTAAGGGAATATTCTCTCTCTCTGTTTGGTAAATGAATTTCTTTATAGGTAAATTCCAGCTAAAAAATGCAGAGGACAAATAGAGAAGTATTCACTATTTTGCAACTCATAATAAAACAGTGTTTGTAAACACTCATTGGAAAGGTTGGTAGCGAGTTCTATAGTGGGTGGATTGGGCTGGTAAAACCAGACCCAGACATCATGAGCCCCATGGTGTCAGGTGGTGAGAAGAACATATCCCCAGCTATGAGGAGGTTTTGCAACAAAAAAGCCAAACCTGAATTTAATCAAGCTTCTAAATCTAACCACTGGTCTACAGGAATGATTAAGGATTGGCATTACTAAAAACCACAAAGATGCAATTGGTCAAAATCATAATGGGGGGTCTCTTAAAGATGAATGATCTGATTTCTCCAAAAAATATGTGGCATTAGAAAGAGAGGAAGAGCTTTAAAAGGAATGTACCGAGCTCATGTAATGTGTGCAATATGGGTTCTGATTAGTAAGACTAAGCTTATTGAGACATTTCTGAGACTCTAGTAGATAGTATTAAGGATTTATAATGATTTTTATGCATAATAATATAGTCATCATAGTTATAAAAGAAACAAAGTCTTTGTTAGTTATACACTGGAAAATATGAGGGAAGCTGGATGCCTGGGATTTTCCTGATAACATTCCCTGTCTTGGTCCAGGTCCCCAGAAACAGACTCTGATGCCAGTATTTGTATGCAAGCAACACAGTATGGAAGTGTTCCCAGGAGAGACTGTTAGTGGGAGGGGACAGGGAAGCAAGGCAGGAGGGGGAAGAAGTCATGAACAGCATGATTTCGGGCAAAGTCTCATGAAGGGTAGCTTCAGCTTCAACCCTCGGAGGAATTTGTCATGTAAGTTATGGCCTCAGAGCTGCTTTGCTCTAAACCAGGGAGCTGGGCTCTCACTTCCCACCCATCCATCAACTCGCTAAAGATCACTCCAGAAGGTGTAACCGCCATGTACTGCCTGGGCAAAGCAGCTCCAGAACCCACAGACGGGCCTTGGAAAAGGAATCCTAGATGCAGGTCTTTGGAGACAATAACTGAAACTTAGAGAGGGGAACAGGGAAATTGGTAAAGGGATCTGAGAGCATCTTGGTAGAGAATAAACTGTGCCCACTAAGGATGCCCCAGTAGCAAGAGGAAAGAATGTGTGTGATAGAGGAAGAAGCAAAATGCACACAGTACTACAAAGTATTGAAGCTAGGGGTGTATGTTCAGAAACTTCCATAAAAACTTGGAAAAGGAAGCAATCATGATGATCTCACCTGTCATATACACTGTATGATATAAGTAATTCTAATCTAAACAAAAGATTCATTTGATCAGAAAGTTTATTTCTAATTCAACTGTTGAGAACTTGGAAATGACCAACCCTGGGAAACAATGTCATACGCTGGTGTGTTTCTAAGATAACCTCCCCAAAACACTTCAGCTCATAAAAGGGAGGAATACCATGTGCTCACAATAAAACAGGAGAAAATAACACAGAGGTAATACAAGTAATTAAATCACAGGGCACTTCTGAGAAAATAGGTTGGTTTTCCTTGTCTTTGATGTTCTAGGGAAAGCAGCTGTTCTTAGAACTCCTTTGCTTTTAGTTTATAGTCCGGGGAAGGGCCACTTTACAGCTTAACCACTGGGTAAGAGTTTATTGGAGGTATGTGGGAAGAATGCTTGCTTCTTAATGATCAAGGGGTCTCTGTGGCTGCTGCTGTTCCAGATGGTATCAGACTCAGCACTCAGAGCACAGGCTTCCTAACACAAAGTGTTCCTTTTTTGTTTTGTTTTTTTCCTGACAAAATGAAGCTGTTTATTCCAAACTACTGTAGCACCCAAGCATGAAGTTTTGATAAGGTTATTTTTCATGCAACCAAGTCTATTATGAGTTCATCTTTGATCCACCATGCGAACTCTGTTTCAGATCTCCCCACAAAGGTGAGATCGCTTTACCAGGTGTTTCTCTGGAAGGTCTATTGACTTCTTTGTCCTGTAGATTTTCGCATTACCTCATACCATAAGGGAAGTATGCATTACCAGGGTGCACTGGGTGCACGGTCCACTCCAACCAAGATTTCCAAACATTGTGCAAGCTAGCTCAAGTTTTCATTGACCTGGATGCTCGTTCATGAATGCACTTAGGATTCACATCTTTGTTATTAGCTAACTTTTATGGCTTTTTCTACTCTAGTAACTATTTCTCATCTGTGCAGTACAAAATACTTATCATGCGCACTGTTTAATTTGGTGCTCATACTAACCCTCAGTCCCCTTAATACATGAGGTTCAGAATGATTAGGTGACCCAGAGTCACAATGTTGCTAAGAAGGAGAGTCAGGATATACACAAAGTCTGTCTGACTCTGTCCACATGTTTTTCTTTTTTCCTCTGCCATAAGAAGAGCTGGGGAGATGTGTCATGGCCCCTATGTCCTTCTTCCAGTCATTTTCCAGATTTCCTTTGGAAAAGCTGTCACTGTTTTACCAAGAACCAGGAAAATGTTCTTTCCATCAAAAGAAGCAATACATGTAACAAGTAATAAAAAAACAAAATGGTGGCTTGCTTGTTTACTGTGTGTTAGGCACTCATATACTTCTCTAGGCACAGTCTTATGAAGTTATATACTATTACTGTTTCTATTTTTTGTAGATAAACACTGAAGCCAAGGAATTAAATTTTTGGCTCAAAGTCACATAGGTAAATAGATGGCAGAGTTGACTCTGACTCTAGGGCCTTAACCAGTATGCAATCAGCTTTCCAAGGACTGAGGGCTGAGTCTACTGGCAAGTCAACAGCATTCCTGATGGGCCCATCATTGAGTCCACACGGATACTAGTCCAGGCAATGCTTTTGTGTCAGAGCATATTTTCCAAAACTAGTGGCAACAGTACTACCCATCATCTGTGTTCTGCTTAAAATAGGACCTTGACACTCTTCCTCGAGTGGTGGGGTCTCTCTTCTCCCCCCTTGGATCCAGGCAGACCTTTGCAACTGCTGCCATGAATGGCCTGAGACAAGTGACACCATGTGCCTTTCAAGGCTGAGTTGTCAGATTCCCATGACTTCCGTTTGTTCGCTTAGAATGCTTATTCTTATAGCCTCCCGGCATGCTGTAAGAAAACCCAAACAGGCTCCGGAGAAGTCCATGGAGAAGGAACCAAGTTCCCCTGGTTTGAGGTCCTGGCTGAGCTCCCACTCAATAGGCAGCGCCCAGTTTTCAGGCATGTATGAGTGCCACCTTGACAGTGACCCTTCTCGCCTCCAGCGAAGGAGTCCCCTAGCACAGCAGACACTGCATGGAACAGAGATGGGCTATTCCCGCCCTGCCCTCCTCAAAATGAAGAGTTGTGAGCAAAATAAGTGACTATTGTTTTTTTATCCCTTAATCTTTGGGGGAGTTATTTTGTAGCAGTAAGTCATGGAGCAGCTTCAAAAGTAATGTCGTCTGAGCATTATATTGGGTGCCTTGTAGTGGTGTTGGAGACGTTAGTTGGGAGTGGGCACTGCCATCTACCTTACTGCTGTTTTCCTATATTAATTCCATGAAGAATGAACTGTTATTTCAGATGTGCTGGGGAGGGAACTGGAGGCTGGAGAGGCCAGCTCCTTGTACGTTTGACACTCACAACACCAGCAGACTGGGGGACTGGGACGTAAGTGAAGGTCTTCCTTAACCCAAGCACATGTCTTTTCACTAATATCTTATTTCTACATTGACTTGAATCTGGATCCACTAAAAGATAGCTAACAGTGGTGACTTAAAAAAAAAAAAAAAAAAAAAAAAAGCCCAGGACGGAAGAGGTTAATGAAAAACTCAAGCTTCCCTCAAGTCTAGGATAGTAGAGTGGACTGCTGCAGCCAGCAGAACAAAGCCTGTGGTTTCCAACTGAGGAATAACACCAGGGATGATGACAACATGGTGATGGGAAGCTGGCACTGACTGAGTCCATATCAAAAGTGTGAATACTTGGGGCGCCTGGGTGGCTCAGTCCGTTTAGTGTCTGACTCTTTGGTTTCAGCTCAGGTCATGATCTCAGGGTCCTAGGATTGCGTTGGGCTCTGTGTTCAGCGGGGACTCTGCTTCTCTTCCTTTCTCTCTCCCCTCCTCCCTTTGCCCCTCCTCCCGTCTATGCATGCTTTCTCTCTCTGTCTCTCTCTCAAATAAATCAATACATCTTAAAAAAAATTATTTATAACAAAGTGTGAACACTCTGTAAAGCAATGAGCCAGGTTCTACCATGTCAGGTGCTTCATGCCTATGACTACACCAGCCACCTGTGATGTAGGAAAGCCCCACACCAGGTGAGGACACGGAGATTCACACAGGCCAAATAACTATCTGAAAGCCAATGGTGAGGGGCTGACTGTAGAGCCCACCTCATTATACCACCTGAAAGAAGGAGCCTAGGAAAATGTAGGTGCATTCCTGATGCAATGTATTCCCTTGACCGACAGTGAGTGAACAAGGTGGGATGGATAAACTCATCTGTCAGTGGCTGGATATCAGGTGGATTCTAACTAGGGGCAGGGGGTGGCTGCACCAGGGTACTTTAGAAGGCCACAGGCTGCTACAGGGAGCTTATGGGTATGACTGGGGGGTGATGTTCCTACCGGTGAGGCCCCATTCTGCCTGGTATTTGGCAGCTGGTGCAGTGCAGAGAGCACTTCTCAGCCCTCTGATGCTTGAAAATGCCAGGCCTTAAGGCCCCCTATGCTGTTGGAAAAAGTGGGAGATGCTGAAGTGCAATGTTTGATTCTACTTTTAGATATACTCTGTGCTCCTGCTCTTATTAAAATCTCTCTGTCAACCCTGGGCATCTCTGATCTTTTCCATAGACTCTTTCAAAGGGGTCAGCCAGCCCCAAAGGACAGCTCCACCCCATCCCAAAGGAAAGTATGGACCCAGTAACTGGACAGCTGTGGGCCTAAGCTCCCCTGGGAAAGTCTTAGCTCAGCTTGTGATTTCCCCAACAACAAATATTTCAGAAGAAAATTGAAGGCAAGGGAGGGGAGGTTGTGAAGACGATTTCCCCCTAACCTGATGGTAAGGGACCATTTGTGGAGAAAAACATGTTTTAAAAATAGAGTCACCTGTTCCCACTGTTTATGACAATTCTGAGGCAAAGGATATCTGCTTGGATTTTTAAAAGGGAAGGAGGAGGGAACAAAACCTTTGTTGCCATAGGAATAAGAATTCTCTTCTGATCAGAGGAGGATGAATTCAAGTGAAAAATTGGAATCAGGGGAAGGTGAGCTATTCTAAAGGAACACTCATCCATTGTCCTGCAAAAATCTACAGCCAGACAGGAGATGTAAAAGTGGAAGGACGCATAGAGTGCAGAATTCTGAATTTCTGCATCCATTTTATCACTTGTGTTTCCGGTAACCACTGGGAATCTTTGGTTGATGTAGTTTAGAGACTAACTTCGGTATAATTTAAAATCAATATTAAAATGACTTTTCATCAGTTTCCCTTGTGTTGCAAAAATGATGAGGGCCCAGACAGACACTTGAAAGCTTCAGGGGAAGTCTGTGGCTTTTGAGGGACCAGGAATAAGGATACAGGCGTTCTTATTTCTTTGAAAGAGTGGGTAACAAATATTTAATTCTGAGATCTAGAGCTGGACAAGTTTAGAGCTGAATCCTGGCTCCACGACAAATCTTCTAAAGTGACCTCGGGCCCATTCTTTCACCTCTGAGCAAAATGCAGACAGCAGTACCTGCTCCACAGTTAAGTAACAGTGCATTTAAAAACTTGAAGCATGAGGACCCTGGGTGGCTCAGTTGGTTGGGCCGCTGCCTCAGGCTCAGGTCATGATCCCAGTGTCCTGGGATTGAGCCTTTGGCTCAGGTCATGATCCCAGTGTCCTGGGATTGAGCCCCGCATCAGGCTCCCTGCTCAGCGGGAAGCCTGCTTCTCCCTCTCCCAGTCCCCTTACTGGTGTTCCCTCTCTCACTATGTCTCTTTCTATCAAATAAATAAATAAAATCTTTAAAAGAAATAAAAAGAAAAACTTGAAGTGATGCTTGGCACATAATGGGAGGTCACTGACTGGCAGTTTTTATGGCTGCAGTAATTCGGTCCAGTTGATTGGGCTTCTCACTTCTTCAAATCAATTCCAGCTACATATTTGGGGATCAAGTCTCCCAGATGTGGATTACCTGACGTATCAGGTAAGATTAGGTTTGATGGCATGTGACAGATACCCAAAATAATAGTAGTTTGAAACAAGACAGAAATTTATTTTTTTCTCTTATGTAGACTAAGACCTAGCATCCGCTGTGCAGAGCTGGTGCTGGCCTCAAGGACCCAAGCTTCCTGGCATCAGACGTTCTGTTCGTAAGACAGGTGGGAGCATAGGGGCTGCTGAGGAGCAAACAGTCTGTGGTGTGTGTAGATTCTCTGTCCCTCTTCCTCCTTAGCCATCATGATGGGATCTCCTGCTGTATCATCTCTCCCAATGAAAGGAAAAGGGAGAACATCCAGACTGAGCTCTCTAAATAGAACACTTTTCCTATTCTAATTTGAGTGTGCATTCCAACAGAAAGAATTCATCAGCATTGCACCGAGTACATTAAATGTTGCCAATACCGATAGCATTGACATATTATTAGATATCATATTATATAGAATATTGTTTTCCATGGCACAATATTCTAAAATTAGTCAAGCAGTGGGGGCCAGGAGGGCCACCTGTTCCTGGCCTGGCCGCGGGATCAGAATCCCTTCCCACTCTAGTTCCACACTTACGGCAGTATTAAGGCACAGGGGCCTGGTGATAAGCTAGCTGTCTCACCAAGTGCGCCGCGTGGCGTCAGGCCCAGATGGCTCTAGCCAGGCTGCAGTGGTTTGGTCCTGGGTCACTTGGAGAGAAAAGCCGACAGGTCGTTGTTTCGTGGGGATCACCCTACTGGAGGGGCTAGAGCAGCAGGTCAAGGGGGCATGGTTTATAACCTTGACTTGCCGCCTTTTGGTTTGGGGGAAGTACAGAATTTTGTATTTATGCCATTAACACAACTAAAACCACACTTCAGATAATCATGGCAAACCTTTTATAACCTGGAAAATGTTGAAAGCACCCATCCTATTTTTGTCTGTTTTTTTTAATTAAATCGTGCATGTACTCTCTCTCTCTCTCCATACACACACACACACACACACACACGTATGTATACAGGATTGTATAAGGTATATTTAGATAATGCATAAGGTATATATATAAGAATATATATAAAGGATATACATAAAATCTTACATTAATATAAGATTTTATTTAGGGGCACCTGGGTGGCTCAGTGGGTTAAGCCTCTGCCTTCAACTCAGGTCATGATCTCAGGGTCCTGGGTTCGAGCCCCACATCGGGCTCTCTGCTTGCAGGGAGCCTGCTTCCCCCTCTGTCTCTCTCCGCCTGCCTCTCTGCCTACCTGTGATCTCTGTCTGTCAAGTAAATAAGTAAAATCTTTTAAAAAATAAAAATTTAATAAAAAAATTTTTAAATATAAGATTTTATTTATAGGATATTGATTTATAAAATCATATATTCAATATTTTCCTCTCTTATTTGAAGTTTTCATTCTCCGTAAGAACAAAGAAAGATTGAGGCTAATTTTTCCTCAAAGTCTTTTCCAGCAATGACAGCCTCTGAGGGCATGTAGCTACATAAACTCAAGAATGCACTGACAGTCCTCAGTCCTCTTGACTGCTGGTCCATGAATGTGGTCACTCCACTTATTGCGTCACTTGAAAAAAGTACAGCAGCTTAAGGTCATGTAGTCTGAATGTATAAGGAACTACCAAGGTCATCCAGTGATAGAGGCTACTTTATACAGTAATACTGTTCAACTTCTTCTTTCTCATGAGGCGAGAACCAGGAAGGATTTTTTACATTGGTAAGACTGGTTTTGCAGTAAGAACCGAGTAATTACTTAACTGATGGTTGGAAGTGAGAAGAAAGAACTAGGATTTTAGGATCATTTAGTAAATCTTAACTAATTTTACCCTGTGAAATGAGTATTGTTTGTTATCTCTTCCTTGAAGGTAAAGAAATGCGGTTCAACAAAGGAATGCTCCCATGGTCACACCACGGGTGAGAAGAGACAGGACTATTTGAACCCAGCTGTTTGCCTCCAAGGCCTGGGCCATTTCTTCCCTTAAAAAAAAAAAAAAAGACTACCTAAGCACTCTATAATAATAAATAAAACATGGTCATAGAATACATTTAAAAAGCAAGCACAAGGAAAAAAGCAGAATATAATATTTTATTTATAGTATAAACATAATTGTGTGAAAATGCAGCAAAAAGAGTGGAGATGAACCACTCTCAGGAATTCTGAGAGCAAGTTGTTAAACTGTTGTTAGCTTGACATTGTCATAATGGGTGTATTTACACCATGGGAATTGGCAAAGACTATAAATCATGGCTTTTATTTTTTCTTTCTCCAGAAAGCCAGTTTACAAATATAGTACTCACTGGTCATGCCTTCCATGCTTTATGCATTGTGTTTTGCATTAAACCACTTCTTTCTTTCTTTCCTCTTCTTTTCTTTTCTTTCTTTCTTTCTTTCTTTTTTTTTTTTTTTTTTTTTTTTTTGAGAGAGAAACAGCACAAGTGGGGCAGTGGTAGGGAGAGAGGGAGAAAGAGAATCTTAAGCAGGCTCCATGCCCAGCATGAGCCGAATGTGTGGCTTAATCTCACAACCCTGAGATAATGACCTGACCTGAAATCAAGAGCTGGGCACTTAACCAATTGAGCCACCCAGGTGACCCTACATTAAACCCTTTTTATAGTGGCCTAAATTAGCTTGTGAAGAAGAAGAAATACTATGGCAGGGTTAACTAAAGAATGGAATGAACTTAACCCAACCAGTAGGTTCCAGAAAACCTATAGATGATCCAGACATGGTTTTCCCTCAGCCCTGCTAAGGTCTTTGAACTCAGAATTTCCTGTGGGTTCAAAGGAAAGGTTGAGTTCTAAATATTTTCTCTGGGTGCAGGGCCATTCTTAGCTCCTACCTTGCTCACTGGAGAGGGTGTGTCCACAGCTTACTGGAGAGGGTGTGTGCACAGCTCAAATAAGGGAAACCAGCTGTGTGTGCTGGGCTGTGGATCACACAGCACATTTTCCCAAATAGTCTTGTTGGAAATTGATGTGTCCTTTTGTCACACATGGTTTTCTGAGACCTTGTGTGGCTTAGAATTTCTTCCTTTCTTTCCTTTCCTCTTTCTTCCTTTCCCTTTCTTTCTTTCTTTCTCTCTCTCTCTCTCTCTTTCTCTCCTCCTTCCCTCCCTCCTTTCCTTCCTCCTTCCCTTTCTTTCTTTCTTTCTTTCTTTCTTTCTTTCTTTCTTTCTTTCTTTCTTTCCTTCTTTCTTTCTTTCTACTACATTCTGTAAACCTAACTCCAACGAGGGGAAAAGTGCTTTTTAGGAAGATCTGTAAGGAAACATTGACCTCTTCAGCCTGTCCATAGAAGATGCACAGAAAAAGAAGTTGAACCCCTCTGTTCGAGCACTGAAGAGGCACACAAAGGGCACCCCTCCAACACATACATACATTGTCATGTCTGGCAGGTGCACTCTCCATGTACTATTAGGCACATGAAAAGGGAGCTGCATTCAACAGAGGGCTTCAGCCATCTGCCACAGTCTTGACATCAATATTCTTTTTTTTTTTTAAGATTTTATTTATTTATTTGACAGACAGAAATCACAAGTAGGCAGAGAGGCAGGCAGAGAGAAAGGAGGAAGCAGGCTCCCCGCTGAGCAGAGAGCCCGATGCGGGGCTCGATCCCAGGACCCTGGGATCATGACCTGAGCTGAAGGCAGAGGCTTTAACCCACTGAGCCACCCAGGTGCCCCTTGACATCAATATTCTTATGCGTAATGGCAAAGTGTGGTTACGGCTTTGGTTGGGGGCAGGAAGCCAAGGCTGTAACAGGACACCTAGTGCAATTGTGGAGTAATAGGAAAAGGAGGAGACCAGATAAAACTGGCAGCCTTCAATCCAAAGTCCAGAAGAGCACACAGAGACTTTTTTTAGTCTGTTGCCCGTCTGGTATGCTGAGTCACGGCCCTAACTTCTGTCGCTGGAAAGGTTGCTTGTATCAAATTATCCTGCACCCAGGGAGGCAGAGCAGCCCCATTTGTCCCGATAGCCTTGCCCCTGTTGAGTCACTGAAACGCCAAGACTGAAAAGACCTGTTATTTCCTCTGTCCGTCCTCTAGGGACTGATGTAAACTCGATTATGATATGCATTGCCTCTGTTTCTTCTTCCATCTGGTTCTGATTAAAATCTGCAGAGCATAAGAATGATGGTGGGTGTCAAATGAAATTAACCAGAGGTTACTGAATAACTACACTCAGTTAGGCCCTTTGATGAAAAACTTGTTTTATCGAAATTCTGCTTTGCATTCTTTTCTTAGCAGTTCCACTTCCTTGGCTAATTCATTTTTCTCCAGGAAAGGGTAACTCATTGATTTGGGTAAATAAAAAAAATGTATGTAATAGTCATTAGATACTGTTCATTGAGTCTATGTGCCGGATGTTATGCCATGTCTTTTATATTCTTCCTCATTTAATTCCCAGTGCCTGAAAATGAGTTAGTATTCTTCCATTTTCTAAGGAGGAGAGATTCTGAGAAGTTAAGCAGCTGGGTAACTTACACCAGGCCCCTTCAAGTGGGGATTCATTCATAGTCAGAATTCACCTCCACCATGCTTTGAACATGCTGCCTTGATATCTCCTCCCCTCAGGGACAACTTTATCAAGGCTCTGGGACCCATTTCCCCCACTGTGATTTTCAGAAATAAATTTGCAAATGCTATCATCATTCTTAGAGGGAGAAGTAAATGGAAATACAGATAGTCCCTAGGAAAGGGGCTATTTGCAAGAGGCTGCAACCAGCTTATGCTAAACGGGAGAGAAGAGAGCACCCACTGGGGTGTCACAGGTGCCCCTCACAGGCTGCAAAGCCTTGGAGGGCACAGATGTCAGCCTTAGAGGTCTGCAATGCTTGCCTGAGTAATGCAATGACAGAGCTCCTGATTCCAGCCATTTTCACTGGAAACACACGGTGCTCTGTGTAGGCAATTACTCCAGTGATAGCATAACACTGAAAGCAGAGCTCTACCGAGGGCATGGAGACATAAACACTCCACATACTTTGCTTACATCCCTGGCAAACAAGATCAGCTTTGTCTTTCCCATTAAACACGTGTGTTATAGCAAATTCTTTAGGTGCCACATTTTTCTCCAGCATGCAGGTCGATAAATGCTATCACTATGGAATTCGTCAGAAGATGATTTGTTGAGACGTTAATCCGATTCAGCAGTGGGGTACGATCCCCTGACATGGAGAGACTCTCCTTTTTTTTTTTTTTAATTTCACCATCAAAGAGTGTAGCCAAACGCTCACATTTATTATGCTCTTTCTCTCCCTGTGTCAAAGGTTAATCACATAGTAAGTCTGTGAGGCTCCCTTTCCACGATTCCTTTCCATTTTATGAGTTATTACATTGGCCTTCAAAGTTTAAATCAACCTATATCAATGGGAATTATAACCCAAATTCCATTTGAGCTTTCGGATTGCATGGGTTTTCTGCTGGAATCAATGACAAACATGACCTCCAGAAGAGATGTAAAGAGCTCTCTAGGAAAGTTTGGTCAAGCGACTTTTAAAAAAGTAAAACATCTGCCAATTTAAATCCTGGAACTGCAACATTTATAGCTGCCTGTACTAGGAAAACACATTTACTGGGTATTTTCTTATGTTCCAAATATTCTAAGGATCTCTCGTACATATCATTTTCATTTAAACATGTGATCTATTATCATACCCCATTTTTTCAGAAAAGAGGAGTGTGAGCTAGAGTCTGAAATAAGGATATACCTTGCTTTACAACTCGTGGTCTTCCCAATACTCTGCTGTAAAGCAGGGTTAACAGTCTGTGGTCTTGTGGCCCCCCACTTGTTTTTATAAATAAAGTTTTATTAAAATACAGCTATAATAATTAGTTTATGTATTATCTCTGGCTTTTGCAATACAGTGAGAGCTGATTAGTTGTGACAGAGCCCATATGCCTCACAGAGACTGAATTATATATTGTCCGGTCCTTTACAGAAAAAACTTGTTAACCTCTGCTGCAAGGAACTCTAATATATTCCAGAATATACAGTGATAAATAAATATGGCTCCTAATTTCCACTAACTCAAATTCTCATTGAAGAAAACAGCAAATGTCTGGGTGACTCTGGAACAGATATATTCTACCTCAACAAAATTTGGGCTTCAAAATAAGGGAACATTTTTTATTTCTGTGATGAAATGGCTCAAGCCTAATATTGCTTGGCAAGAATATCATTTTTCAACCTTTACAATTCCCTCTCCTTGAAAATCCCAAGACTCCCAAGGCCTCCAGAATGCAGTGCGTCAATCCTAGATACAATTAAACTTTGCAGAAAGGAAATTGGGGCTGTTGGTCAGTGCCTCATACCATTGTGACAGTTGGAATCTTACCACGTCATGCAGTTGTGTGGTCTGGATGACCAATGTGAAGGGGGCCCTTTCCCCTACAAAACCTGGTGCCTTCTTTTGTACTAACTATTATTCACTGACCTTAGAGTTCTTTCTGAAGAGCTTTCCTTTGTGTTCATTGTAATTCCCCTAGCACAGCATCTCTTCTTTCTTTGACCCTCGACACTTTCCAAAGACATCCAGTGCTGAATCAGCTTTCTCCAAGGCCACTTGTCACAGTTTAAGCCCCAAGTCATTGGGCTCCTGGGCTCCTCAGTCTGGGGGTGTCATAAGTTCAGGCTTCAAAACTCAAAGGCACCAACCATTCTGTTCTACACTGCTCCCAGTGAGACTTAGCATTGCATAATTCTGTTTCTTCCCCCAAAGCTCTAAGTGCCCTGGTTTCCATTTTCTGGGCATAGTGGCAGAAAGAGAGCCTCTCTGTCCAGTCTCCTGAGAACAGTAAGTCATTTCTTTGAAATTTTTGATTTGGCCAAACTCAAGGGACCCTCAGCCAATCCATTCTAGCCTCCCCTGTTCTACCATTGAATGGATATAGTTTTTAGCCAGTCAGCTATTTTTTGCTTACCAGGGATGTTCAGATTAAACTCATTATTTGATACCTTAAAAAATATTTAAAACACACACACACACATATATAATTTTAGAGCAGTTTTATGTTCATAGCAAATTGAGCTGAAGGTACAGAGATTTCCATATACCCTTATGTCCGCACTTGCGTGGTCTGCTCCCACCACTATCAACATCCCCCAGCAGAGTGGAACATTTGTTCCAGCTGACAAACTATGTTAAAACATCGTTACCACACAAAGTCCATAGTGTACATTCGTGTTCACTCTTGATAGAGCACATTCTGTGGGTTTAGATAAATGTATAATGACATGTATTCATTATTACGGTATCACACAGAGTATTTTCATTTTCCTAGAAATCCTCCGTGCTCTACCTGTTCATCCCTATCTCCTCCCGAACCCCTGACAACTGCTGATCCTTTTACTGTCTCCACAGTTTTGCCTTTTCCAGAACGTCATAGAGTTGGAATCATCCATTAGGTAGGCTTTCCAGATCGGCTTCTGTCACTCAGTAATGTACATTTAAGTTTCCTCCATGTCTTTTCATGGCTTCAATAGTTCATCTCTTTTCGGGGCTGAATAACATTCCGTTGTCTGGATGTACCAGAGTTTATTTATCCATTCACCTACCAAAGGACATCTTGGTTGTGTCCAGATTTGGGCAGTTATGAGTTAAATGGCTGAAAACATTTGTGTGTGGGCTCTTATATAAATACCACTCCCTACCTCCATTAGGGAAATGCCAAGGAGCGTGATTGCTGGATTGGACGGTGGCAGTTAGTTTAATTTTGCACTTGGTAGTTTTGGGAAGCCCTTGTCTGCAGATGCAGACATAACACCTGTGCATTACTCTTAAAGAGAGCTAAGAGGTAGGTAACTGGAAACTTTCTTGGATTTGCCTGTTCTCTTGGCTTTACACTAAGAGAGGCTTCCCAGTCATCCAGCTCCCCCTTGTACCTCAAAGCAGAGATCCATGGATAATTCCATTCCTGCTCATATGTGGAGCAGATAACTATTTTGAGTCCTGCAGTGAATGCTACCCGTTCATTGTTATCCTTATTTTTAAAATAGTTTTCTATGGTAGCTAATGCCCTTAGCTAAATATTGTTTGGTTAAATACTTCACTTGAAGTTCCCTTGAAGGGAAACGGTATGTATGGTCCAGGACATCGTTATCCCAGCCAACTGGAATACTTCACACAGCAGTAGACTCTCAAAGTCTTTCCAGAATCAGAGTGGGTGCCAAAGGAAACTGATTTACAGAGGAACATTTATCTCAGTAGGACTTGGATTTTTATTTTTTACTTCTCATCCCTGCATAGCAATTGAGGTGATAAATCACCACAAATGTGTTCCCAAGGTTTCAGCTCACAGGTTAAAAAAAAGGTTTCCACACTTAACTAGAGCTATCTGTTTGTGTTATTTCTGCATGAACTTCCGATGTTAGAACATTATTCTGCTATATGATTTGAGACTTATTCTCACAGTTGAAATGATGTCCTCAGATCTCACGGTACCCCACCTCCCACCCCAATCCCAGAAATGTTGCCTTTGTTACCAGTTCTTTCTCTCCTCAGATGACCAGCACAATCAGGGAATTGTCCTTGGGGCTTGAGAAGATTTTCCTGTGTCATCCATCCCCCCAGCTTGGGTAGAGGGTGGTCAGGGAGGGGGAGGTGGTGGCGGCTAGAGTGAGAGAGGACTCCAGCCCTGGTAGAGAGTTTTAAGTCAAATGAGTGAATTTAAAGCCTGAACCAATTAAATAATGATCCTAAGGAGAGAGTTTGAAACTGGGAGGGGTTGGATCACCCTCAGTGGAGATCCTAGAATTACTACAGAGAAAGGCTAGAGACAGCTACTTTATTGGAAGGGGGAGTAGGGAAGTATGAAGTCTGACATGCATAGAACTTCTAGTGACCCCTTTTAAGTGTCAAGATTAAGAAATGCTCAGGGGAAGTGGAGCAGTAAACACTGCTAGTGCTTACAACAGTGTCTGGGTATTCTCTCCTTTGGGACACATATTCCCATAAAGTTTGTGTGTCTGTGTGCACTGTGGCCATCTGACTTGCTTTAAAATATGAATGGAAACAGTGTATATCACTGCTGTGTGGAAGCATTTATGGGCTGTGCCACGCGCAGTTCTCCACATTCCCTTCCTCTACGCTGGCAAACCTCGAAGACTTCCATTAAGAAGATTTTATCACCCTGGTGTTGTGAGCGACTATGATGGACTCACATTGGACCTGTATCATGAGTGAGAAACAAGCCTTTATTAATTTAAGCCATTGAGATTTGGGGGTCGTTTTTACTACTGTTGGCATATCCTGATGAATAAAGGAGTTCAGCCAAAGAAAAATAAAGCTCTATACTTGCACATCTAACTTTGTTTGTAAATTTCAAACCTGCTACACACTCATTTAATTTATATGCATTTGGCTGTGTAGCAGCTCAGCGAGGAAAATTACAGGGATGGAAAGTATGGCTGATTCATCCCGGTATCTTTCAAAGAACACATGTTCTAACGTATGAGATAAACCTGCTGCTCCTCCTGGGGGTCTGGGTCCCCTGCTCTGCACATAGCAAAGAATCCTCACATTGAGGGATGCCAGCCTTTAAAGATATATATTTTTTTCATACAAGATAACCCAAACACAAATGAATTACTTCGTCTGGAGTTTTATTTTAAAAATAGAAAAAGAAAAAAACTCTTCCTACATCGAAGCAATATACAGGTTGTGCAGCGGTTTCCGCATGCTAGAGCAAAGGAATGCAGTTTGTGAATGAGAGACCAAGTCCTACTCTCAGGCAGACTTCTGCTGGTGGAAATTAGGGTCTTCCTGAACCTACTATAGATGAAGCTGTATGTTCGCAGTCCTGTTGTTCCAATGCAGAGAAAGGGTTGGTGAAATTAGCAAATAGTGCATCAGGCCACCGGGCAACCTGAGCACCCGCCCATGTGTGGCGCCTGCAGACCACCAAAGGGCTGCAGGTTGGGAGACTGGGCTTTCCTCTGATCCTGGACCTCCCCCTTTCTTGCTGGTTTTCCCAGTAGAAACTGAAGGTTCAAGATTATGTCAATTAAAGGGTTTTGGGGAAATGGCCTACTTTCCTACAAACCTCCTAAAATACTCGCTGAACCTTAGAAGGTCTTTAATTCCTTTTAATAGGGCCAACCGATCATTGTAATGGTTTGGAGCACGGATGCCCATCCATGTTTTTGTGATACCATATGCCTTTCGAAAGGTATCCTCTCAAATGGCTGGAACTCTAAATGAAAGAAAGATACTGTCTTTCTTTGTCCTTTTTTACAATAGCCATTTGATAGCATACACTTCTTAATCCTTTACTGAATAGTTTACTCCCTAGCAGGAAGTCCAGAACATTTTACTTTAAAGTGTCTAATAGATTTTGATAATCCCAGCATGTCTCAATTTCACCTGTTTTTGTTTCTTTTGTTTTCTTGCTTGTTCCAAGCATTTGGACCACGAAACACCAATGCGGTCCTGTTGTTTGGTAGAGTCTAAGGAGGTCTCGTAAATGACCACTCTCACGCTCCACAATGTACCTAGGTTTTGTGGCCCTATTTGTTGCCATTGGCTCTGAAGACACACGTTGTTTTCCTCCCATCCTCCTGGTGCTAGGAATTCACAAAGTAAAAGCTCTCTGGATTAAATTTAAGAGCCCAGTTGGGAAAGCTTCAAGATGTGAAGCTTCAAGAGGCAGCCCTTGGCTCCTCGTACATCTATTTTCTGTAGTCTCTGAACACAGGTGGTACAGGGGAAGATCACCCAGAAAATCTGGCTCTGGGTCAGCATGTTAAAATCCTGGAGTGAGTGCCTAGCGATGCAAACATCTTTTGCATATTTTCTGGATCAAAGCATCTAATTGCTCACCCCACCTCTCTATTTAAAGTTTTCCATCTTGGCAATCAGATAATGAAGAGAGACTAAGATCCCAATTTAGTACATTTTTGTAATGAGAATGGCTTTACCTGATTCTACTAAAATGTACCTGAAAGCAAGGGATGAGTTCAAGAAAGGGAAGAAAGGACCCAATTAACTGTGTTAACTGAACACCTTCTGTGTGCTGAGAATGGGGCTGGATGTTTTACATACTCCTGCAGTAAGTACCCTGTCCCTATGGTAGTGTCTGTGATAGAACCCGAGGTTTTGAAGTCCTAGGAAAGTGTTTGGAGCTGACTTTGAAAACTGGAGCGGTGGTTTCTTTGTGTTCCTAGCTAGGACATTTGGGATTCTTCTTCCTAACTCAGATCAGTTCTGCTCATATCAACCTAACCCCCTCCCCCACTCCAAGTCTAGCTATATTTATTTCTAGTGCACAAAGGGAGGCTATGAAACCACACTGTGACTATTTTTAACAAACAAATCAGAACATATACTTCAAAATGAATGGTGTTGCCCATGACATAGTTCTTATGAGATACTAGATATTTATGCCAGTGTTGCTTTCAGGGCTCAAGGTGGTCATGGTACCTGGGATGACCTCTTGGGGATTGTCTCCAGAGTTTTTGTGCCCTTTTAGGATATTCTCAGGATCTGCACATTGTCTCCTAAGAAGGAGCCATGAGGCAAGTAGCCAGAAGTCAAATAAACTCTATTACTGTAAGTTGAAGGGATGAGGTGAAACCCCCTCTGAGAGACCGTCCAGGGCTCGGCCAGGGTGGACATTTTCTGTTGGAAGGCATGGTCTCTGGATGCTGAATGTGCCAGTTATGGAGGGAGAGCTAACGACACTTGAGAACTGGGGATCAGAAGAAGGTAAAACTGAGGATGTATCGAAGACTGTCTTAGCCCGAGTCCTCTGAGAAGCAGGTGTTGAGATGAAATGAAAAGAAATGTCTATGGGAGAGAAAATGGGAGGTGCGGGGAGGCTGGGAAAGGTCACCAGACCACAATACCCCAGCCTGGTCCCTAGGGGTGGAGAAATGGAGGGAAGGTTGGGGAGAAGTTTCCTGGATGTCAGGTAGTTGAAGGCAGGTTTGAGAGGTTATTGGGGAATCCTCAAGCCAAAGCCCACCCATCACTGGCCATCAGAGGAGTCCCATATCTCCCTGGTGTCCCTTCCTTGCTCTGTGATTGGCTGGGAGTAGCCAGTGGAGGACGCTTTACCTTCACGCAGAGCACAGCCTCTGGAACAGTGACCCTGCTGATGGAAGCCTTCGAGGTGCATTTCCATGCACCATAACCAAGACAAACTCTGCGACATAAGAATGACAACCCAAAACTGTGAGATGCCCGAGGATCCTACTGAGTCAGAACTGAGTTTAGAAGCCAGAATGATGACTGGTTCATTGATGAGGTGAGAGGTGGGGGACCCCAGGTGTGGGAGTAACACGGACACTGCAAGTAAAATGGAAGACGCTGTGGGTGACACGCTCCTCTGCAGCTGCCTGCCATCTGAGCCCAACCCTAGGCCAGTGCCTTCCTGCTTCCCAAGGGAGCTCTGGAAGCTTCGATAGATGCTCAAGCTGTTCAGAGTTGGTTCTGATTATGAAAAATGACATGAAATCATCAAATGGGGCTCTTTTCTGGTGTGACTAGTAAACTGGCTTGAAAGATAATGTTCCAATTCCAGAAATAGTTTGATCAATGGCAGCATTGCTGGAATAACCATTTATGTTCCCGAAGGGACTCCTTTGAAGGAAACAGTGCTCATTTGTACACAGAGGGTCTAGCGGCTTTGTTCCAAAATGGTACTTATTAATACTTAATTAGCAACTGATAACTTTTAAGAGATGGTTCACAACTCTTTTTTTTTTTAATCTGCCTCTCCATTTACCACTTTATCATCAATAACATCTTTTATTACTTCTGGTTATTTTGGGGAGGTTGTTAGGGGAGCAGAAAAAAAGCAGCCTCCCCTCCCTACCTCCACACCCAATCCAATTACCAGCACCAAGGAGAGACCCCACGTTAACTATTAGGAGGTCTGGGATGACAAACACACTTCATTCCTCCTCAGGGGAGGATGGTGCTGGAAGATCAGGAGATTTTTCTCAGTGACTCCTTTGTTCCTTTCATGCTGCTTAATTGTATAAAAATTTTCCCATTTAGCTCACCCTCCTACAGGTATTCCCCTAACTTACAGCACATCTTCTGTAAGTTCTCTGCAAGTGTGTCTTGCGGAAGGATGAAGAACGCATACTTATCTTCTCGGTATATAAAATCTGGAATTTACAATTTTGAGGTGCTTGAGGGCACCTGGATGGCTCAGTCAGGTAAGCATCTGACTCTAGATTTCGGCTCAGGTCATGATCTCAGGGTTGTGAGATCCAGCTTCATGTTGGGCTCCGAGCTCAGCGAAGAGTCTCCTTCCCCTCTCCCTCTGCCCCTCCCCACCTCTTGCACACTCTGTCTCTTTCTCTCTCAAATAAATATGTACATCTTAAAAAAAATAAAATATTTATTTTATTTTATATTATTATATTTTATATATTATATTTATATGTTATAGATAAATATACATATCATATATAGTATTTATATATTATATTTTATTATTTTATAAAAAATAAATAAAATGTTGAGGTGTTTGAAGTAAGGCATCATGGAGGCTGGCCTATTTAGAATATCAATGGATGAGGCAGACTCTCTGGAGAAACAGTAGATGTCCCCAACACTCCAAACCACACCCTCCCTTTGTCGCATAGATGGTAGGGCTGTGCTGGGATGGGGCAACTAGGGAGATGGGATTTGGGAATTCCAGTTTACAAAATATAGAATTATGGAAGCACCTCTATGTGTCTGATGTTTGTGCTTGCATATGATTTGGAGTGAGGAGTTTAGAGTTATCGCACATCCTAATGTGTGTGTGTGTGTGTGTGTGTGTGTGTGTGGTGCTGGTGGTGGTGGAGGGGAGATTCACTTTTCAAAAAGTCCCCTCCCCTTCGCTCTATTACTTTGAGAATAACTACTAACATACCAGATTGTAAATCACTCAAAGTCAGATCTCATTACAGTGTCTCACTCAGCATATGGTAGAAACTCAATTAATATTGCCTTTCAGTACATTTCTGGGTTGACTTTGTTACTGATAGGTGATTTCTTATACCCATGAAAAGCAGAATTCAGGATTCTGTGTCTGGGAGAGAACAGGATGCTCCATGTGACGTTATAGAGTCATTAGCCATCTCTCCGAAGTAGAAAGTTCTTGGCCAAGAATGTATTTTTCCTTCCCTTGGGAGAGAACTAGTTTGGATGCTGTAAGCTCAGAAAAATTTTAAGAGATAGGTAAGAGGTGGGCATTTGGGAAGAGGTAAGAAACAGAGCCTAGGGACCTGACTGCCCTCCCCAGAAGATCACACTTCCTTCCTGGTCATATCACAGGCACCTAGAATTTTGGACTGGGTGAGTACAAGCAACATGACCAGAATCATTTGTCCAGTCCTTTTCAGAGCCAGGACCTTAACCCAGCTTAGTGCTTTCCCTTCAGAGCATCTGGACAAAGGGAGAAGAAATTTCAGTCCTCCAGTAAGGATGAGTATTTGTCAATATTCAACATATTTGTACCATGGTCCCTTTTGTGACCTGCCAGTCCCTGAGCCACCAACGATAAATCACCAAGATTCTAGGAACACACCCATGAAGACCATCGCCCAAAACTTCTATCACTAAGACTTTGGAAGGGACTGGGGCCCAAAGCAGTGGTTCAGTTGGCATGGCGGAGGAGTCAGGGAAATGAGCAAAACCAAATTCCTCATCCTCTGTCCTTTTGTCCCTGACAAAGTCTTCTTATTAAACTAGTCCCTGTGCTTGGTTCCCAGAGCTCTTCTGGTCTTCACCATCTGAAGACTTGCTGGAGCCTCCCTCTCTCTCAACCTCTTATGCTGCCTCTGTATTTCTCACATTCTCTGTCACTACCAGAAGCTATCCTCTTCACTCCTTTGCTTATTTATTGTCTATCTTCCTCCTGTAGAATACATGAACTCGAAGAAAAACAAGGACCAGATCTGTCTTGTTCACTGCTATGGTTGGCATCACACATTAGGCAGTCATCATGCATTCAGTGCACATCGAACTTAAGGTACACGGTATTTATCTTGCTGTTAGATGAGCACTTCAGGTCCCTCTGAATTTTGAAATCCAATGACCCATGGCATTAATATAGTGCCATCTACATTTTTTTTCTTATAAATCCTCCTTATCTTTAAAAAACAATTGTTTGGGAAAGCCTAGCAGCAGCCTCCCAACACCGGTCCTTTCAAAGATCACAGACTCAAGGGCCACAGGGATAAAGCATGGACTATGTGTGCCATACATTTATTTTGTGGTGTGTTATTAATGTTTCAAACTTCGGACAACAGAATTCCCACCCCCACCACCCCACCCTCACCCAACTCGCGAACCACTCTGGTCTGTAAACTATCAGACTCTCGACTCTCCCTCTCGCAGGTAAGGTATGGGGCTTCTGGCTGCAGGCCTCCAGCGCTGAAAGATTCAATATGCCAGTTTCCAGTTGTGTTTCACCTTCCCCATCACGTCAGGGCTACAACATGACACCAGATAAACTCGGCTTTGCAACCATCATCCACGATGGCCTCCCAGCTCCGTCAGAAGACTCGTCACAGAGAAACCACCTCCGGGACTCATGAGATGTCTTGCTGACATCAGTGTTTGTGAAGCGTCAGAAGCTCCACGTGAGCCTTCCCAACCAAAACTAAAAACAATTGTAGTAATGAGGATGGTGGTAGTATCGACATCCATCATCTCGGAAAAATTACAAAGTTAAGAGAGTTCTGCTCAGATTGAGGCAGGGACGCCACACGTGCTCTTTTCATGCTCACTGCCAAACTCAAAGCCTCTGACTTCCTGAGAAGATTTTTTTTATTAGGCTCTCAGGGCAGCAGACAGGAGTTACTTGTCTTTTCGACCCCCATGGTGGAGACTATGGCTTCAAAATTGCTAACGGTGAGTGTGCAAGAAAGTAGCTGACATTCTGGCCCAGCACTCCACGCACAGAAAACACGTAGTGCAAGTTATTGACACATGATGTGTGAAGTCCAAAGATTTTACAGGTATTAGTGGAGAGATTGGTCAACTATGAATACGGTGTCTGGGAAAATATTTTTGACTTGTTGGAATAGGACTCTCCCTTAAATGTGCTATGAGAAGAAAAACTAGTATATAAATAAAGGAAGAAATCTGTCTACTGAAGCCATTGAAGGTGTGGTCATAGAAATTGAGTTTTGTTTCCCAGCCTGTCCTCTATGAAGATTGCATTGTCTGATTCTGAAACCTACCATGGGCTAACAACAGAAAGTAATCTACACGATTTTCCATGTACCTAAGCACCAGGATGGACTGACCATGTTAGCTGTGTATTTTGAAAATTCAATATGGCCTTTGGGAACTCAAAACCAATGTGTGTATTTTGAGTCATTGGGTGCCGCCAGTCTTACACATTAGCTTCCTATTTCTATCAAGACCATTCATCTAAACACCACTGAAATGCTCATCCGACAAAGAGTTTTTTTAAAATGAGTTTTCTTGCATACCATTAGGGTGGAGCAACTGATATTCTTTGAGGCAGTCATTCTGGGCAGAATGTTTTTGCTTCTAGACTTCCTCTCACCCTTCCAAAGAAGTAGCTGTGTCGGTCCGGGATCTGCAGTGGACGAACTAGTGCCCATCCTCTTCCAGATGTGAAGGCACCATGTGCTTGACCCAGTAGCTTCTCCAATATGCATGAAGATGGTTTGTTTCACCTTCTCCTACGTACGGTATGATTTCAGATCTTCTCACCAAGCTGGTCATAGGTTTATGGGTATATTCCAGACATTTAGTGTCCTTCTCCAATCAAATGCCAGGAGCAAACTCAGCTTGATTGCAAAGCAGAAGGTAAACCCAACTAGTAGCCCTTTTGACAACTAGCTGTATCTACTTCTGTCTCCTTTTTTTATTATTATAGTAAAAAGACTTACATGAGATCTACTCTCTTAAAAGGCTTTTAAGTGCACACAACAGTATTTTTATGTACAGGCACAATGTTGGGTTGGTCTCTAGAACTTACTCATCTTGCATAACTGGAATTTTATTCCTCCCCCGCCCAGCTCTTGGCAACCACCATTCTATTCTTTGCGTCTATGAGTTTGACTGTTATATTTTATTCTCTTTTTCTTTTATACAGTCAGTGTTGGTTTGGATTAAATTCCATATATAAGTACATTTCTTTGCTCCTTATTTCTTCCTTCAGTTCAGAAGTTTATTCTGGGAATTTCTCCTTCCTGAAATACAGGCTTTAGAAGTTCTTCTAGTGTAAGAGTTGTTGGTAAATCTTGTTTTTTTTCTTCTGCTGAACATGTCTTTATTTCATCTCCGTTCTTATATAATTACTTCAGTTGGTTGCTTCTCTCATTGCATTGAAGATATTGTGCCACTGAACTGGGGCCTAGAGTTTGACCATTTTAGAAACCCCATCTACGTTGAATTGTGCAGTATTTGTCCTTCTGTGACTGGCTCGTTTCACTTAGTGTAATGATCTCAAGATTCATCCCTGTTGTCACATTTTGTAGGATTCCCTTCTTTTTTTTTAAGCCCAGTGGATGGCAAAAAATAAGAAAAAAATCTACTTTTAGGTGAAAAGCAGAATAAAGGAACATGCTATGTGGATCTTTGATGAGAATGTGAGCTTAGAATCTTATTAAAAGATAATGTTTTCTTTTTCCAATATATCATCAGCATAATCATTGTGATGATCATTTACTGAATTCTCTGTATGAGTTAGGTACTTTAGTAATTGATTTACTTATACAGTCTCATTATATGTAAAATGCTCTGTGTCTGGTACAGTTACCCCATTATAAATGGTAGGTAACTAAGGCTAAGAAAAATTAGGTATTTCCTGGAAAGTCATGCTAGTAGTGAAAAGTAGATTTAGAATTCACACCCCATACTGTTTGATTTCAGAACCTTTGGGACTTTGAATATTACACCGTACAATCTAGAAATGAACTGTAATGAACTAGTTCAGATTCAGTTACTAGTTCAATTTAAGCATAGGGTCATGGCTAGATAGAGAATCTGGAATAGTCTTTGTTTATAGGTAGAATTGGACAGTTTAGTCTTATGGAAAAAATAGACCCAGAAGTGCCAGATAAAACTGGGTTCACACTTACTAGATTTGGGGCCTCAGTCAAGTGATGTGCTAGATTATGTGCCCTTACTCCTCTAGATCCACTCTGTGTCCTTCTCTACCCTGCTCTGTGTCCCAGGAGGCTAACCTATACTACAGTGTGTCAGAAGTTCTGTCTGCTTCAGTTCTGACTGCTGTAACAAATTACCATACACTGGGTGCCTTGCACAGCACATGGATTTCTTAGTTCTGGAAGCTGAAAGTCCAAGATCAAGGTGCCAGCCTGGTCTGTTGCTGGTGGGAACTTTCTCAGGGGTTGTAGTTGGCTGATTTCTTATTGGATCCACACATGGTGGAAAGAAACAGAAAGTCTCTGGAATCCTATTTATAAAGGGTACAAATATTCAGGAGGGCTCCACCCTCGTGACCTAATTAACCCCCAAATGTACCACCTTGTACTATCATCACATTGAGGGTTGGGATTTCAACACATAAACTATAGGAGGACGCAGATGTTGAGATCATAGTGTGAGTTTCCTTACCCCTGGGCCTCCAGTTGGTTAGGCCAGTGGGTAGATGGGCAGCACATTGGAGGTGGGGCAGAGAGTGAGGCCAGCATACTTTCTCCCCTGGTCCTCTTCGTGTCTGGTCACTGTGGGTGCCACTAAAGGCTACCACCATTGACCAATGACCCTCTCAGCATAACAACTCCCAGGGGAGTGTGACCATTCTCTCCTTGTATCTTCAGATGTAGAGGTAAAAACAGCTCCCCACTGTTGTTTTCCCAAGGGTATGATACCATGTTTTGTTGAGTTCTCCAAATCTTGCTTCTTGTCCACTCTTTCGTAGTTAGCCCCTTTATTAAATGTCCCTAAATTTCCAGGTTTGAGTGTCTCTTCTCTTTCTTGCCTAGAGTCTGATAGAAAGCACCTCAGCTCAGTCTTCTCACTTATAAAATTGACATAGTGATGCTCTTGTCCTATACTATGAGGTTGAGTGAGATGATGAAGGGCCTGACACATTGCAAGACTGAACAAACTGAGGGTTTTGGAGAGGTGGGGGATGGGGGCTTGGATGAGTCTGGTGGTGGGTATTAAGGAGGGCATGTATTGCATGGAGCACTGGGTGTGGTGCATAAACAATGAATTTTGGAACACACACACACACAAATTTAATTTAATTTAATTTTTAAAAAAGTTCATAATCCCGAGTGGGAGACAGAAATGCAATGGAAGTCATAGGTAAAGGGCAAATAATAAACACCATGGTGACTTCTGTAAAAAAAAAAAAAAAAAGAATTAAAATAAGTCAGAATGATGTTCATGATGACCCCCTCCTTTTTTTGTTAATCTCTCCAGGATAAGTTAACCTGCTCTGAAACGTGGGTCATGAATTGGTGGCCCATAGACTGGAATCAAAGTGTGCAAGTGTTTTACAGGCTAACACACCACTTAAAAATACCGGCAAGTATCGCACGCAATCCAGATCCTAACTTCTCTCACACCGTCAGAAGCTCTGGTGACCCTGGGTTCACACAGCCACAGTGACCACTCGGCCGGAGCTGAATGGAGGTGGCCTCCTTTAGACAGGATGGGGGCTCTCTAGTTTGCAGTCTCCACCAGTGCCTTCGATATATCAGCCGGTGGCACATATTTATATGCCCTGTCCAGTCCTATAAGTATAGGATTTTGAGTCCTGATCTAAATTATGAATTCCCAGGGGGCAAGTACCTTAGCTTAGTCTTCTCTATGCATAAGTAACTCAGTGATATATTTTAACTGAATAAACAAATCTGCCTTCTCTCCTCGGTCCCCGGACATTCCCACTGCTGCCACAGTCCACAGATACTCTAGCCACCTGCTGTTCTAACAAACACGGCGTCTATTCGTCCGGGTGAGTATGGAGGAGCCCAGTGGGATGGGGCAGAGGGAAGGAGACTGGGCCGGGAGGGAGATGCAGCTGAGAATACGGGCTATAGGTGACAGGGAGAGGGTACGCGAATGCCCTCCTGGCATGGGGGAAATCATCTTTTCTTCAACCTCATATGATGTCTCCCTAATTGGCTTAATAAGAAATGCCCTGATTCCCCTCATTCCTGTAGCTAAATATTCAGATCTGAATGACTTTCCAGGTTTGAGTGGTTAACTCTCTGAAAGCTGGGAGCCCAGTGCCGCTGGTCTGCTACCCGGAGTTAATTACCCTTCCCACAGCCCCAGGCAGTGCCGGCCTGGGTAGAGCCTCTGACAGCTCCGGCAGCACTGGAGGGCCCGGCTCATGATTCTGTTAGCTAATGGGAAGGTAATGACCCAACAGCTGTAGATCACTCTCACCCTTTGGGCCTGTTTTTAAAATAAATAAATAAATAAATACAACCAACCAAAAAAATTCAGGCCTGGCATTCTATTATTCCCTTTCTAATAAGGGCCTGGAA